>PQFF01000232.1:4001-16662 GCA_003547095.1 Diversispora epigaea | reverse complement strand
AAGGCTAAATAATAATAATAATAATAATAATAAAACCGTGGGGGCTAAATAATAATAATAATGACATCAGGAAATTTTAAAAGGCGAAAATTTCCAGAAAATTTTCACTTTGAAAATTTTTCGCAATTTTTCGTAAAAATTTGCAGAAATTTGTGCAATTTTTCGAAAAGTTTCGAAGTGAAAATTTCCGGAAGATTTTCGTATAAAATTTGCAAAAATTTCCACTTTAAAAAATTTTTAAAAAACTTGCGGAAATTTGCGGAAATTTTTGGTCAAATAAAAAATGTTTTTTATTTTGTAACACAAATAATCTTGTTTATTTACTAAATGAATGATTTTGTTTCGAACTCTTTCAAAAATTATTATTTTCATGAAATTTTAGGACAAAAATTTTTGGAAATTTTCAAAATTTTATTTATTTCTCAAGTAAGTATGTTGGTTTTTGACGAGGTTGGGGTCGTCCAAAACTTCTTGAGTCCCTTTGATTATATTAAACTGATAGATTAGAGTAGAGTTCCTATAAGAAAAGTTCTTGACGTTCCCTTTTCTTGATTAACACAACTCTTATACTACGATGCGTTGTCTTTTCCGTGGTTTTTTTCTGCGTAACAAGTAGTAATTCAACAGGTTATGTTCATAACTTTGCTGTTCTTTACCTTTTTCGTAATTTTTCGAAGTTTCAGGTAGTCGTTCAGCAGGTTATTCATAACCTTGCTGTCTAGAAGTAGGATATTCTATACCTGTCACCCAAATTCAAAATCCAAATGCTGAAATCCCAAATGCTGAAATCCCAAATCCCAAATCCCAAATTATAATTAGTATCTTTTGCCGAAATCCTAAATCCCAAATCCCAAATACTAGTAATTTGTGCATTTTGACATCCCAAATCCCAAATTATTTGGGATTTGGGCAACATGTATAGGATATTCTTGGACGCTAATATGCTTACTTAAAAACAGTGCACAGTTTATTCAATACTGTTTCTAACATCTTTTTTCTTTTCTTTTTCATTAGTATCAATTCAGAATTTTCTAAAGATTTTTGATGAATTTTATTTTCTATTTTTTTTCAAATATTCAAATTAGATTAATTCTTTAGTTTTTTTCAATCACTTTTAAATTAATTGTTATTTTTCGCAATATTTCATAAAAATCTTTATTACATCAGTAAATTTTTTTAAACGTAAGCTTTCGAAGTCCTTCATTCC
Organism: Diversispora epigaea; assembly: GCA_003547095.1. NCBI lineage: Eukaryota > Fungi > Glomeromycota > Glomeromycetes > Diversisporales > Diversisporaceae > Diversispora > Diversispora epigaea. The sequence goes on along the minus strand of PQFF01000232.1, from coordinate 15,455 downwards.
GATAACCTTCGAATACCTCCAACATAAATGTAATATTTACGAAGGTTATTGGTATTGAAAACCTTCATTTTTATTAATAAAATGTAATACTCCGGAGTAGGGATGGAAGGCGCAATACGAATTGAGTCAGGAATTTAGCCAGATTTAATTTAGCCAATTGAGCCTGAAATTTAGCCACGGCGCAATCAGGCGCAATGGCTAAATTCTGGCGCAAAGGCTAAATAATGGCGCAATTCTGATTGGCTGGCGCAATTATAAAATTTATTAAATAATTATTTTTAAATTTTTAAAAATAATTAATTTTAACTTTAATTTCAAATCAATTTTACGTAACTAGGAGCGATTTTCTACTATTATATTTCTATGACAGATCGAAAGATCTGGTTCTTAGCTACAAGATGATATGTATTTCATTTCTGTAACATTAAAATTGACCAAATTATAGCTATTTTAAAACAATATATTAAAATATTAATATTGGTAAAATTAAGTTATAATTTTATCTGATCAACCTTTTGTCACGTGACCAAATTGCGCCAGCCAATCAGAAATTGCGCCTGAATTTAGCCAGAAAAAAATTAATTAGCCTTTGAGCCAGAATTTAGCCGACGCAATTTAATTAGCCTTTGAGCCAGAATTTAGCCAGAATTTAGCTGGCGCAAAATTAATTAGCCAAAGGTGCAATTATTGAGCCAGCCTTTATATCAATTGAGCCTTCCACCCTTACTCCGGAGGTTATTAATATCGATAACCTTCAATAATCTTCACTTTATTATAATAAATGTAATATTTGCGAAGGTTATTGGTCCGATAACCTTCAATAACCTTTGAAAACGAAATTATTACAATAACCTCTGATATAAAAAATTTCCTGATGTATGTAAAAAAATATAATAAACTAATATATATATACTAGTAAAGATGGTATTCGTAATTATGAATTAAAAGTTATGATATTACTGCCTGTATCGTAATTATTAAAGATTTCAATGAAAAAAAATCTATAATTCCGTAATTCGTAATTATCCGTAAGTCTGTAATTGTTCCATAAGTCCGTAATTATTCTGTAAGTAAAAATGATACTCATAATTATTTAATTTTAAAATTTTATTATTAAATTTTTAAACATTTAAATTTAAATATCTATAGTTATTTTAATTTTAATGTACAGAATTTGAAACTTCTACATAAAATACAAATTATTTTTAACTTTAAGTTTAATTATTAAACTTTTAATGTTTAATTATTAAAATTAAAAGTTTTATACAGTGGCTTCCAAAATAAACGCACCACCTACATTATCAATTATTTTTTATATATAAATTTTTTATTTGTAATTAAATTTAAATTTTTTTTTTAAAAATAAATAGTTTATTATATAATTTATAAATTTTTAATTAAGATTGGATATTTTAATTGGCCAATTATTAATAGTCATGTAATTGCTGCAAAAACTATGGTGCATTTATTTTGTAACTTTTATAAAGATGATTTTATTAAATTATTTTATCAATAATTACAATAGAAACTAAATTTTTTTTTTTATATAAAATAATTTACCATCTAGTATAACNATTATCCGTAAGTCTGTAATTGTTCCATAAGTCCGTAATTATTCTGTAAGTAAAAATGATACTCATAATTATTTAATTTTAAAATTTTATTATTAAATTTTTAAACATTTAAATTTAAATATCTATAGTTATTTTAATTTTAATGTACAGAATTTGAAACTTCTACATAAAATACAAATTATTTTTAACTTTAAGTTTAATTATTAAACTTTTAATGTTTAATTATTAAAATTAAAAGTTTTATACAGTGGCTTCCAAAATAAACGCACCACCTACATTATCAATTATTTTTTATATATAAATTTTTTATTTGTAATTAAATTTAAATTTTTTTTTTAAAAATAAATAGTTTATTATATAATTTATAAATTTTTAATTAAGATTGGATATTTTAATTGGCCAATTATTAATAGTCATGTAATTGCTGCAAAAACTATGGTGCATTTATTTTGTAACTTTTATAAAGATGATTTTATTAAATTATTTTATCAATAATTACAATAGAAACTAAATTTTTTTTTTTATATAAAATAATTTACCATCTAGTATAACTACCTGATGCTTTATAAACATTCCTAACTCGTTCAGGCATTTCTATTGGTTTATCACATGTATCTTTTGAAGTTTCGTTCCAAATTTTAGATACATGTTCCCATAATGAATCTTTACCTTTAATTTCTACATTTAATAATCTAAGACAATGATCGACATCATTCCAAAGATATTCGATTGGGTTAAGATCAAGTGATTGTGCCGGCCAACTCAAAACATTAATTTTATTTTCCTTAAACCATCTTGCCGTACGTTTAGCTGTATGTTTTGGATCATTATCCTGCTGAAAAATAATATTTTCCACTTCTAATCCATAATAATTTAATGTCTTCATGAAGTCTTCACTTAGAATTTTATAATAAAGTTTGGCATCAAGGCCTCCATCAATTCTACACAAATATCCTACTCCTTTAGATGTAAAACACCCCCACACAAAAACACTACCACCTCCAAACTTAACTGTAGGTTTAACAAGTCTATTATCAAGATTCTCTCTTTCCTTTTTCCAACAATACTGACGTTGTTATCGGAGTCAATCGTTATGATTCGTTCATGATTAACCTGATACATTTTACGGTTCTTTTAGGAGTTTAACGTGCTATGTCCAAAAACACACGACAGTTTGGTTTCTATTTTGCTTATAGAAGGCACCAGTTAGTTTATAGACATAATCGGTCTTTTCGTTGCAGCGACGCCCTTTAACATTGTTATATTTAACAAGAGGTGTAACTGTTTATGCATTTAAATATAATATGTCTGCGTATTAACTCAAACGCAAAAAGTATTCTCTCTTTAAGACATTACTGCGTATTAACTCAAACGCAAAAAGTATTTTCTCTTTAAAACATTACTGCGTATTAACTCAAACGCAAAAAGCTATATTCTTAAAAATAAATATGCGTTTATTCATCAAACACTCAAAGATAATTTGCGTTTACTCATCAAACGCTCAAAGATAACTTGCGTTTACTCATCAAACGCTCAAAGATATTTTGCGTTTACTCGAACGCTCAAAGCAAAAGGATTATGCGTTTACTCAAATACTCAAAGATAATATCTTCTTCCAACATAAGTCATGACTTTATTTATTCTTCTACAAAAGTTTATATTTTATTTCATTAACTCAAGAATATTAACATTATACAATTACATCTGGAATTATATAGAAGCGTTCTAGGACACTATATATACGAAACGTCCGGAGAACGCACTAGAACGGTACGTTCTAGTACGCTATATATACGAAACGTTCGGAGAACGCACTAGAACGGTACGTTCTAGTACGCTATATATACAAAATGTTCGGAGAACGCACTAGAACGGTGCGTTCTAGTACGCTATATATACGAAGCGTTCGGAGAACGCACTAGAACGACATATTTAATACGCTATATAAACGTAGGTGGTGTTTGTAGGACGCTATAGATCGGTGTATTTTGGACGCACTAGAACGTTTATATTTAATTCCTGATGTATGCAATCAAGCGTTTAATCCTATAACATCCAATATTCCTTTATTAATTATATGTGTTAGTTTATTAATAATTAAAATACAAATAAAAACAATAATTTTTTTATTATTTTCATCATTCAAGAACTTTAGGGTTAAAAATAAAATTAAAGTATTTTTCTTAAATACAAAAGGTTTATTACCTTTAGAAGTCCTCTCCTAAGGATTGATTAGTTCCATCCTTTTTATTAAAAGGGGGATTGGGATTCAAAAGAAAAGTCTGTCTCTTAAGAGTGCAGAGGGCTTGTATTTATAACTATTAGGGTTGCACTATTCTTCCTATTTTAGTAATATGATCTACTATTTTACTGTGCCACTGTATTACTTACTATTACTGCGCCTTTGTGTAACCATTACTGTTATCGTGTAACTTTACTGCGCCACAAAGTCATGTGATCAAAACTATTTATAAATTGATATATATATAAGAATCTAATACTAATAGAATATTTATGTTAGGTCAGTGTTTGAAATTCAAATTTTAAATTATGTGTGGAAATTCTTCGATTTAAAAATTCGATGTGAAAAATTTGTGCGGAAGCTTTTTTTTTATGTGCGCAATTTTCAAATTTTGTGCGAGCGCACACTCCGCACATTGAATTTCAAACACTGTGTTAGGTATTGATATTTATTATTGCTATCTTGTTATTTATTTAATAAAATTTGACTGTGGTTGGTTAAGTCCTTGTGATATTTCACTATATAACAACGTCCATCGGAACCGAATATTTGAAACTTGGATTCGTCAGACCAAATAACTCGCTTCCAATTTTCAACAGTCCAATGCATATATTTCTTCGCGAAGGTGAGACGTTTATGACGATGAGTTTTGGAGAGCAGAGGCTTTTTACGTTTAACTCTTGCCATCATATCATGTCTTTTTGCCCTACGTATAGTGTTAGCACTGACATTAATTTTTTCATTTATTTTTAGAGATTTTTGAAGTGCTACGGCCGTTGGTACTTCGTCCGTCATAATTCGGCGTATGAGTACCCGTTCATTTCATTCTCCCAAAATCTGTTTTCTTCCTTGGCTCTCTTTATTTTCTACTTGTCCTTTCTTCTAGGGATTGGAACCGGGTCCCTATAAGCCATCCGGATATCCGGATGACTTTAAAATCGGATATCCAGGTGAAAACGAATGATTTTCTAAAAAAAATTTACCTGGTTTCATCCGGTTTATGCTTCGAACCGGGTGATTGTCATAAAGATTCGGATTACATTCAATCCGGATAAAATAGGTTTAATTATTTTAATGTTTAAATTTTAAAAAATATATTTTTTATATTTTTTAAAAAAATTGATTCCGTTTTTGATTAATAAATTAACCAATCAGAGCATCACATGTGAGTTAACTTTTATTCAAATTATATAAACCGGATCAATAAACATCATTATAATTAAAAATAAAAATATTATACGGATGATCCAGTTTCGAAAGTGTAAACCGGGTCACCCGTGATATCTGGGTAAAACCGGATTTTATAAATCCAGTTCTAATCTCTAGTTTCTTCATACTTCTTTTTTAATCGTAGTATAGAAGTATGGTCAACATTTCCTAGCTTTTCGGCTANTTTTACGTTTAACTCTTGCCATCATATCATGTCTTTTTGCCCTACGTATAGTGTTAGCACTGACATTAATTTTTTCATTTATTTTTAGAGATTTTTGAAGTGCTACGGCCGTTGGTACTTCGTCCGTCATAATTCGGCGTATGAGTACCCGTTCATTTCATTCTCCCAAAATCTGTTTTCTTCCTTGGCTCTCTTTATTTTCTACTTGTCCTTTCTTCTAGGGATTGGAACCGGGTCCCTATAAGCCATCCGGATATCCGGATGACTTTAAAATCGGATATCCAGGTGAAAACGAATGATTTTCTAAAAAAAATTTACCTGGTTTCATCCGGTTTATGCTTCGAACCGGGTGATTGTCATAAAGATTCGGATTACATTCAATCCGGATAAAATAGGTTTAATTATTTTAATGTTTAAATTTTAAAAAATATATTTTTTATATTTTTTAAAAAAATTGATTCCGTTTTTGATTAATAAATTAACCAATCAGAGCATCACATGTGAGTTAACTTTTATTCAAATTATATAAACCGGATCAATAAACATCATTATAATTAAAAATAAAAATATTATACGGATGATCCAGTTTCGAAAGTGTAAACCGGGTCACCCGTGATATCTGGGTAAAACCGGATTTTATAAATCCAGTTCTAATCTCTAGTTTCTTCATACTTCTTTTTTAATCGTAGTATAGAAGTATGGTCAACATTTCCTAGCTTTTCGGCTACTTCTCGTAAGTTAAATCCTGTTTCGAGTAGAGCGATCGAATAATGTCGTCTTTCGATGGTTGGTGTCATAGTTTATTAAAAAAGAAGGAAGTTTTTTCAAGCGAATTTAATAAATATACATCAGGAAATTTTTTATGTTGGAGGTTATTGTAATAATTTCGTTTTCAAAGGTTATTGAAGGTTATCAGACCAATAACCTTTGTAAATATTACGTTTATTATGATAAAGTGAAGGTTATTGAAAGTTATCGATATCAATAACCTCCGGAGTATTACGTTTTATTAATAAAAATGAAGGTTTTCGGTACCAATAATCTTCGTAAATATTATGTTTATGTTGGAGGTATTCGAAGGTTATCGGAGTAAAGGACTTCGAAGGCTTACGTTTAAAAAAATTTACTGATGTAATATGGGAAATATTTTATATTATTTGAGTTTTTTATTAATTATTATTTTTAAAAAAAAAATTTATTAAAGTTTTTCGTTTAAAAAAAGTATCAATATTAACGCACCAAAGATTTTTTTATTTACTATTGTTAATCGATTAGCTAATCATAATTTAGATCATGTGATAATCGATTAGAATAGATAATCTTAAGATTTATTAATAAAATTATTTTAAATATTTGTAACATAATAAAAATTTTATATATTACATAAAATAAATTTAATTTTACTGTGGTGCGTTTATTTTGGAAGCCACTGTATATAAAAACTATTAGTAATTATTTTTAAAATTAATTTTTAATTAGTAAACTTTATTTTAAAATATTTCGGTCAAAAATTATCCGATTTGAATGAAAAAAGTATCATTTTGAAGCCAGAAACATGGAGATTCCAAATATATACTTTATTGTTACACAAAAGTCCGTAATTAGTTACGGAATTATGGATTTGTATCATAATTCATTTAAAAAATCCGTAATATTAAGGACTTGTAAAAATAATTAAGGACATCAGCTTTAATTACTGGAATCAAATGTTTGATGATATTAGAGAATATACCAAAACCTGTAGTATATGTTAAAGATTTGGAAAACCTGAAAGGAATAAACTATTATATTCTATTAAAGTGACGCAACTTTACGAACAAATACGAATAGATATAGTAGGACCATTATCTGAAACTAAAAAAGAAAAATAAATATATGGTAGTAGCAATTACTGATCGAATGAACAAAAATCGGAATCCTATTGATGGCGGAAATATGTATAAATCAGACATTCTATTTGTGAAAATTCATAAATCGGAAATTCCTATTTATAAATCAGAAAAAATCGACTGCCTATATTTAATAAATCTTAGTAAATTTAGCCATCAATCGGAATCCTATTCATGATAAAACTATCCTATTTTTTTTCATTCGACCAGTGAATAGAATACCTTACCAAATGGGTAAAAATTAAAACTTTAGATAAAGCAACTGTAGAAAATGTAGCAGAATTCATATACGAAGAAATAATATGTAGACACAGAAATGTAGACACAGAGCACCTAAGATAATATAAGAAAGTCATTTCAAGAACAAAATGATTGACAAATTGTGCAACAAACTCAAAATAGAATATAAATTATCATCCCCTTATCACCCACAAACTAATGGATTAGTAGAAAGATTTAATAAGACATTAACGATCATGTTAGCAAAAACAAATGACATATTTAATTGGGATTTACACATATTATCAGTATTATTTGTATACTGAACAACCAAACACAGTACTACAAAATACACTTTGTTTTACTTAAATTATGGTTGCAACCCCGTATTACCCTTGGAAATAGACAACAGAGAGTCATTTGAAGATAACGAAATAAACTTAGAAGATTCGATATTAAAAAAGACATATGAATTAAAAAAAATGTTATCGCAATATCAACAAAAAGCCAAAGAATTGATTAAATTATCTCAGGAGAAATCACAAAAATGTCACAAAGATAGAAAAATGAAGAAAGAAATTACCTATCAGAAAGGAGACCAAGTATTACTGTATGACTTAAGATTAGATAAACAGTGGTCAGGAAAGTTAGATAAGAAATGAAAAGGACTATTCACAGTAGAAAAATGACTCGATAAAGGAAGCTATATCTTATCAAACTAGTTTGGATTAATGAAAAAACTAATACATTCAGACAAATTAAAATTGTATCAAAACAGAGAGAAATAGGAACCTCACATTATCATATAAACAGATCAGAAAAGTTAAATTAAAAAGAATCTTGAAAGAAAAGAATGGACTTATCAAAAACATTTAACCAAGATAACGACCTTCTGAAATAAATAAAAGACAGAAGACAGTTGACCAAAACAAAGTAACAAAGGATAAAGAGTCAGAATGCCAAGATAAACAAACTAATACTTATAAAAAGGACGCGAATTCAACCTTCTGGAAAATATTCAGATTAATAAAAAACTCAAAACCAAAGAACAAGAATCAGATCTTTAAGAAAATCAACTCAGAAAATAATAACCTGAAAAATATTATCAAAAATCTACAAAAAGAATTTTTAATATTAAAGAAACAAAATAATGAATTACGAAAAGAAAGAAGAATACTCAAACTATAAATACAAATCGCGACACTCGAAACTCTGCAATCGATGCGAAGTAGAATTTAGAAACCATCCCAACCCTGAAAAATTTGGAAGAGAATGTGACAATTCGAGATACTTACGAAATAAAAATAAAGAGTGTAGATATAAGAGGACACCCTTATACGAAATGGCCTAACAACAAAAAAAAGAAGGAGAACCTGCATGAAATATAAGTACGCATTGTTACTTTTGTAAAAGAGCTACAATTTTGGTGAATCTCCAAACCAAAGAAATAAATGGAGCAAAACACGAGCAATGTTACCACTGCAAAAATATGACCTATGTCTCCAAGAAAGAAGAATTCTTCAGTCTACGAAGAAAAACGAGAAAACAAAAAGAAATAGTAGTGGAAGTGCCCTACTAACTTGCAAGTAAATCAACTCCTAAATAAAAAGAAGCCGAACAACGAGAAAGAAAGAAATGGTGTACTTAAAAATATCAGTTCATGGATTATAAGGCTTTATCCAAAGAAAGAATCCATTATTTTAATGCAGATACAAGAATAGTCCATATAAAATAAGTTGTCCATTAGGAGCCCTAGAATATGACGAGTCGGGAAAAAAATATTTTGCATGTCTATATTATAATCGAAAAACAAAATATTATCAACAACATCAACATAAGAAAAGAAACTGCAACTGTCCTTATGAGAAAAGAATTATAGAAAGAAACTTCAGAGAAACAAGATGTCCTGCTCAAAGATGCATGTACAAAGGAGAATACAGTTATTGTAGTCATGACTATTGCCAAAAACATAAAGTTTATATCATCAGATATAAACAACTCTGTAACGAATGCGAAAAAGAGAAGGAATTCTGAACAAATGGAATATTAGGATTAATACTAAATACCAAAATAGCTAAAGAATTTCAAGAATGATATTACAATTATAAATAAGACCAACTAGAAGATCACAAACCCATAAAAGAAACTATTGGGAATAAAGAAGAAATAACAAAATTACAACAACAAATAAAAGACCTAGAAAAAATTATAACCAACCTGCAGAAAGAAAGTTTAATTGTAAAACTAAAATTAGAAGAAAAAGAAACAGAAGTTAAAGAATTTAAAAATATATTTGGAATATACGAAAGTCAAGCAACAGAAGCAGAACCAATTATAAATCAAGAAGACTTTGAACAAATGATAATAGATATTAACGCAGTTGAATATTAGTAAACAATATAGTTATAAAACTATATAAACCCTGAACTAAGACCTAAGTAACGGAAAATAAAAAGAAAATGGATATAAATAAAATAGTTAATAAGTACAATCCAAAACGAAGAGGAACAATCAGAATGGAATATCCACTGAACGAATGGAGTAATAGAAGAAGATAACATCTGAATTGGAAAGAGAAAAGACGAGAAAAAGCATTAAGATATAAAACTCTATGAATAGGACTAACTAAAGAAAAAAGAATAAAACTTAAAGATTTGAACTTAGTAGAAGTAATCGTCAAAAGAAGAAGTATCTAATAAGAAAGAAACTCACAAGTCAAAATAAGAACATTTTGATTAAGTGAGGGGAAACTGTTACCGGAGAGAATTACTATGGTCAAAATATATCAAACACATGACCATAATATTAATTAACCTTGTATTTTAACAGAATTACTATTTAATAACTGAAATATTAATATAAATATAATCTTAGTAGTAACAAATAGAAATATTTAAAGATAATTAGTAATATTTAGTAACAATTAATAACATTTATTAAGGATAATCTTAACCTAGACCCCGAGGTCCAGGATTTTATCCTATGTTTTCACATGATATTACCTTAATGCATGGGATAGGTTAGGGTTTATCAGGGGTAGGTTTATTTATCACCATGTGTCACACCTTTCGAATATCGATTTTTATTAAATATCCTAGGGACTTAGAATTTTTTTACATGCGGAAACTATATTTGTCACTTGATATTCATCACACCCACTTTCATCATGTGAACTTCACACGTGAAATATTTTTGATCACCTGCCCTTACACGTGAAATATTTCTGATCACCTGCTTAACTATGGACCAATAAAATTTGAAATTCTTGGGTCTAGGATAATATCATGAACCGGGGGTCTAGGATAAGGACACTCTTTATTAATATGTCAAGTCACATGTTCACGTGACATAGTTACACAAATATTTTATAATTATTAACATTTATCATTAATTAGCAATATTTAGTATTAATTATTATTACATAACATTAATTATTAGTATAACATATATTCTATATTTAGTAAATTATATCATTAGGAAATTTTTTATGTTGGAAGTTATTGTAATAATTTTGTTTTCAAAGGTTATTGAAGGTTATCGGACCAATAACCTTTGTAAATATTACGTTTATTATGATAAAGTGAAGGTTATTGAAGGTTATCGATATCAATAACCTCTGGAGTATTACGTTTTATTAATAAAAATGAAGGTTTTCGGTACTAATAACCTTCATAAATATTATGTTTATGTTGGAGATATTCGAAGGTTATCGGAGTGAAGGACTTCGAAGGCTTATGTTTAAAAAAATTTACTGATGATGGTAAATATATTAGCCAATAATATTAGTGCATAGTAAGGCACAGTAATGGTATAGTTATACATGTTCCCAAAATTAAAAATCAAAAACCCGACCCCGGTTTAATTTTTAATAACCCCGAAATCAATTCCGAAACCCGAAATAATCCCCGAAACCCGAAATAATCCCCGTAATTAAACCGGAAGTCGAAATTGTTTACGGGGGACGAAATTATTATGGGGGACGAAATTTAGTGTAACCCCGGTCGAAATAAGCATTTCGACCAGAAGTCGAAATTGTTTACAGGGGACGAAATTATTACGGGGGACGAAATTTAGTGTAACACCGGTCGAAACAAGCATTTCGACCGGGGGACGTAATAATTGTGAAACCCCAAAATT
>PQFF01000231.1:156085-212812 GCA_003547095.1 Diversispora epigaea | reverse complement strand
AAAATAAAACGTACCTTTGCGCAGCCGTCACGATTCCGAATAACTATAAACCCCACGATCTTGATTCTAAGATCTTTATGCATGTCCGCCACGAACCTAAAAAAGAGAAAGTAAATATTTATTTATTTATAAAAGAATAAAAATCGAACTTACCTTTGCCCATCTGCCGCGATTTCAAGAAGTCGTAGCTGTATTAAAAATAAGAATTTATTTTTATTAAAAAAAAATAATAAATTTTTTTTTTATTTTATTAAAAAAATTTAAATAAAAACCGTACTACAAAAAAAAATAATTTAATAAAAATATATTTTTATTTTTTAAAAAAAATTTTTTAAATAAGCTCTGATGAATCAACCAATCAGAGCGTCACACGTGTCTAATTTGATCCGGATTTACAAACCGGATTGATAAACCGGATCAAATTATTATAAATCTAAATATCACGCGGATGATCCGGTTTCGAAAGTTTCAACCGGATCACCCGCGGTATCCGGGTGAAACCGGATTATATAAACCCGGTTCTAAGCCCTAGTTATTTATACTTATCGTTCGTAGAACGTTGTAGAACGGATCGTTCTAGAACGTAACGTTCGAAATACGCAATAAACCGGATCGATCTAGAACGTTATAAATATGTATCGTTTGTAGAACGTTGTAGAACAGATCGTTTTAGAACGTAACATTCGAAATATGCAATAAAACGGATCGATCTAGAACGTTATTAATACGTATCGTTCGTAGAACGTTGTAGAACGCCTCTATATAATTCCTGATGCTATAACATATTTTTTAAAATTAAGATTATGTAATGTATGTAAACTTCTATTAAATAATATCAATAGTGCAGTGTTTATTTGTAGTCACGAATATTATTTAATTTGTTATTTTGGAAGATGTATTTACTGTAAAAATTTTTATAAGAAGGATATTGTTGAGAATGTTAATTCTTTTTTAAAAAAAAATAGAAAAAGAAACAGATAGATTTATAGAGAAAGATTTAGATAATAATAATAAAAACGATATTGTGAAAAATGAAGATTTAGAAGAAGTAAAAAATGAACAAAATGATGTATCTACTTTATTAATAACAGCAATTAATAATATAGAATATTGGTAAAAATTAAATATATATATTTTATAAATTTTATATATATTACATTTTTAAAATTTGTTTTTAAGACATCTTGTGTACAATTCTGATACTTATTGATACTCATGTAAATTTCGTTAAAAAGGTAGTAGAAAAGTGGTATAACGAAGTATCGTAATTATACTTGCACGCAAAATTATTTTGGAGCCCCGAAATTGGTATTTTGGGGAAAAAAGTCGAAATAGTTTTTCATAGAAGACGAAATCTCAAAAAGTCGAAATACCTCAAAAATCCAAAATCAATTTTGGGAACATGTATAATCGTGATATAGAATTGGGATTATTAGTGTGACACTTATATAGTGATGTAAAATCATATCTATTTATTATGAAAAATTTGTATAACACAATTATACATGTCGTCAAAACTAATTAAAATTTCAATTTTTAATTGTGCTGACTCAATTAATTATATCAATCACTAGTAAAAATTAAAATTTGTCTTGATTCAACTCCAATTTTTCTCAATTTTAATTGCATCTAACTCAATTCAATAGTTTTAACGACATGTATAAACTATACATGTCGTCAAAACTAATTTGACCTTGACTCAACTCTTAAAATTTTAATTTTTAATTGTGTCTGACTTAATTAATTGCGTCAATCACTAGTAAAAATCAAAATTTGTCTTGACTCAACTTCAATTTTTCTCAACTTTAATTGCGTCTGACTCAATTCAATAGTTTTGACAACATGTATAGTATAAACATGATATTACCGACGAAAGTTTATCCTTCTTAATAAACACGTGGGATGAACAGGAACTCTTAAAATAATATTAAAAATATTATTCAAGGAAACTATTAGTCAAAATAGATACAACTACTACTAATAGGTAGGTTCTAGAAGTTAAAAACTACTGTTAATAAGTGTATAAAACTTCTTATAAGTTATCTTGTAAACCAAGTAAAGATGATATCTTTAATTATAAATTACAAATTATAATATTATTACTTGTTTCACAATAATTAAAGATTTGATAAAAAAAAAATATAATTTTGTAATTTGTAATTATTGTAATTTTGCAATTATTTTTTAATTGTATAATTATTTTACAATTATATAATTATTTTAAATTATATAAATTTTTTTCAATTATATTATTAATTTATAATTAATAATAAAAAATTATAAAAGTTTCTATATAATAAACTTTCTTTTTTATTAATAAAATATTAAAATTGATCTTAAGTAAACTTAAAGTCAAATATCTACTGTATAAATTTCAAATATATTGAATAAAAATTGAAAAAATAATAATTAGTTAAATTTTAATTATTTTTAAATTGATAAATTTTATTTTAAATATTTTGATCAAAAATTATTTAATTGAAATAAAAAGATATTATTTTGAAGCTAAAAATATGGAGATTTCAAATATGAACTTTAGATTATACAAAAGTCTGCAATTAATTTCAGAATTGCAGATTTATATCACAATTTTATCCAAAAAATTTGTAATATTACTATCTTGTAAAAATAATATCTTTATTTGCAAGTTTATATAAGTTAAATTAAATTAATTTACAAGTTACAAAATATACAGTAAATTGATAATTAATTTTTTTTACATCAAATATCACAAAAAACTTTCTTTATGATTATAATAAAATATATGTAAAATAATCTAGGGAACAATTTATTTTAATATGTATTAAGTGATTAGAATACTAGTTTTCAAAATATTATAATATTTATAATCTGGGTCTAATTTCGGATTGAAAAATTATGACCTTTAACTCAAGTTTATAGAATAACCTGACCCAACCCCTTAGTCACAATTATATAGTAACAATTTTCTAACAGGACCACTCCAAACAATGTTAAAGTACTATCATGAGGGAAGTAAAGTCAAGGATAATTATTGTAGAGAAAAGAATGAAAGATAACTATTTTAGCATATAAGTCAGACAACTAGCAAATGCTATGTTGAAAACTCCTTCAAAATTTATGATCCCGATGATCAGCAGAAAGAAAATTGGGTTAATATATCATTTCATAAAATGTGCTCTTTTTTTTTATATTTATACAACTAAAATATCAATCTTCTGAAGAACAAAAGATAATGTAGTTCTTATTTTTTATTATATTTTTTAATTGATAGATTTAGCTGAATAATCCATAAAATGGGTTTCTCATATATTTACAATTAGAGGTTTTAAAATATAATAAAAGTGTCGTTAATTATATTATCAAAAATTGACTTCTATTTGGACAGTAATAAATCAACCTTTTTAATTGAAAAGTCCATTCATTTAATATGAATCAAAACAGATTAGATTAAATATTAGAATTTTAATATTTTTTTTCTTCCAGATCAAATAAGGAAAAGCATTAACAAAGAAAATTCATCAGGGAATTTTTTATAATGAAGGTTATTGAAATAATTTCGTTTACAAAGGTTATTGGACTAATAACCTTCACAAATATTATGTTTTTTATAATAAAATGAAGGTTTTAAATATGATTTCTTTAATTTGCAAACTTCTTATGTTTCCCTATACAAAATGAAAGAATCCCGATATTTTCTTGGTAAGGAAAAATTATGATACAACATAATAATGCATATTGTAAGTAATAAGTAAAATTACATCCCACATGGCAACATTAAACGAAATACAGTATCATGCGTGATAGCTAATAATGTGCTTGCGCCCGAATTTTTTAACTAATGACATACGTATGTATTGATGCGTGTATGCATGTGTAGTAACATATTATAACCAATTTCAAAAGTCATTTATGTATATATTTGTTATTAGATAGACTTTTGATTCGAATCTTCTCACTTACATAAAATAGTAAATAATTGGTTTGAATTCCCTTTGTTTTTGATTACAAAATTTAATTAAGGCTTTAACGTTAGATTATGTAAGAAATTTCATAAAATATATTTTAATTTCGGTAAAATAATCATGGGTAACTACGTATTGATGCTGCATTTATGCAAGGTGTAGAAATGAAAGAAGAAATTAATAGTTTAGTTTAATATAAAATAAGGGATTTCACATGTTTCACTAATGTTTCCCACATCATCGTTATTAAATGACTTATTAAGTATCCATTTATCAAAGTAACGATTGAATTTGATTAAATTGAAAAATATATATATATTATTGTATTCTCCAAAAATATTATCAAAATTCATAATATTTATGAGTTTTTCAAAATATTTTTTTTTTTTATCTTCTCCACACTCGAAAACTACTCAATCAAGTCATACAATTCGAGTTCCACGACTGTTTTACCCCTTTTTTCTTGTTTTACTAAATTATGTCATTTTGTTTTGAATAACGGATATTGTTTAATTAAAGATAACCCGTATAATCTTTGGAGCATAGTAATAATGAAAGTTTATATAATAATAATTAAGAGAACAATAAATAAAAAATTGTAAATAAATTTAAAAAATATATAATTAATCATACAATGATATCAAAAAAAAAAAAAAAAAAAAAANCTTTGTTTTTGATTACAAAATTTAATTAAGGCTTTAACGTTAGATTATGTAAGAAATTTCATAAAATATATTTTAATTTCGGTAAAATAATCATGGGTAACTACGTATTGATGCTGCATTTATGCAAGGTGTAGAAATGAAAGAAGAAATTAATAGTTTAGTTTAATATAAAATAAGGGATTTCACATGTTTCACTAATGTTTCCCACATCATCGTTATTAAATGACTTATTAAGTATCCATTTATCAAAGTAACGATTGAATTTGATTAAATTGAAAAATATATATATATTATTGTATTCTCCAAAAATATTATCAAAATTCATAATATTTATGAGTTTTTCAAAATATTTTTTTTTTTTATCTTCTCCACACTCGAAAACTACTCAATCAAGTCATACAATTCGAGTTCCACGACTGTTTTACCCCTTTTTTCTTGTTTTACTAAATTATGTCATTTTGTTTTGAATAACGGATATTGTTTAATTAAAGATAACCCGTATAATCTTTGGAGCATAGTAATAATGAAAGTTTATATAATAATAATTAAGAGAACAATAAATAAAAAATTGTAAATAAATTTAAAAAATATATAATTAATCATACAATGATATCAAAAAAAAAAAAAAGAGAAAATCAATAAAATAATTAAATACTTGTAAAAAGCAATAAAACTGAAAAAATCATATAGAATCATTTGTAAAGAAAAAATAAATAAATAACAAATAGACAAATCTAGTAAATGATTTGATGTGAAAAACGCCCACGCTTGTTTTAAATTTGTGTTTAATTTTGTTCAATTTTATTTAATTTGTTTGTGTTTAAATTGTAGGATTGATATTTAAGGTAGAGACTTGGATGCATAATATGTCCAAAAAAAATCAAACCATACGAAAATTCTATTCGCAACAAGTAATCTTTAACTTTACTGGTAGGGAAAAGTAAATTCATTTACTATTAAAATTCATTAGGAAACAAAAACGCGTGGAAAATGTAGGGGATGATGATATCATAAAACAATATGCAACGCCTGTGTAATTTTTAGTTCTGACATATCATATTTACATTCATTTAGTGTATTTATATGCGATTTCCTTTTCAATCCTTCCCTCTATTTATTAAAGAACATGTGTAAATAATAATATTTATAGAATTACGGATAAAATTTGTTTCAGAAATTTTTAATCCTTGATTCATAAAATATCACAGTCGTCTTTTTCTATACTGAATAAAATATTATATATTATAAAATATTATAATAAAATGAATTGAGATAAAGTTTGATAATGTTTTCATTACATTTGAAACATTACGTATTTTTTTTATTTCTCCATTGTTGTGTTGCGGTTGTGTTGCGGTTGTTGTGATTATGCTGTTGTGTCGTATGATAATTGAGATTCTTGCATATGGCAAGATTTAAAGTCAAGTAAAGATCTGCAACAAAATAAAGCAAGGAAGAATGATGATGACTAATAAGAGGGATGAGGATACCTTTTTTTTTATTTGAGGAAATTTCCCATGAAATATATAATTTCAAGATATTTTCGCATATTTGACATGTGTCAAGAGAATTATATAATGCAGACTAGATGATTTTGAAAATATTGGATCGGGACGACTACGAACCAAAACTTGAAGTTACTAAAAAGTGACACCAATAAAATGAAATAAAATGTGTGTAAGGTAACACTAAAGTTATTAATTTTGGGGATATTTTTTCAAAGTATAAAATTACGATTATTAAAGATAATAATTTTTAATATTATATTATTATTTTTGAAACTATAATTTTGATTTTGATAATTAAAAAGTAATTAAAGCCGATGACGTGAAAGAGACAAAACGTGTAAATATATCAATTTAAATACGTTATGTAAGTTGAATATCATATTTATTTCCTAAAATCATTTTTTATTGGCAAAAAATAAACAATGAATGAATGAATGAATGAATGAATGTCACACTTAATTTTTTATAAATATTTTATCATTAATTGAATTTATTTAAATATAATATTGATAAAGAAGAATTGCTATCAGTTAACCTATTGTTCTTGATATCAAAAATTTATAAAGAATTCGTAATTTGTGTCCCATCAAATTTTATATCTTAGAAAAGGGGTGTCATTTTTACATCTTTTAAAATTAATATTATTAATATGAGTATTTTAGAGGAAATCGATGTGGGTACGCGTGTTCGACTTAGCTATTAATATATTTTTAATATTTTTAAACTTTTTTTTTAAAAAAAGGTAATTTTGTTCACGAGAGAAAAAATAAGGTTCACAATTTATTCCTTTTTCAAATATTAAAATGAAATCTTCCACGCTCTACACTCTAAAGTCTAATAATTCACGCTATACTGTTATTTAAATAAATATCCAAATCAAGGTATTGATATATGATAAAAAATATGAGATATAATGAGATATAATGAGATATAATGAGATATAATTATCTGGTAAGTCATTATAAAATTGTGGTTGGTTGTTTAGCGAACGAGCTACTTGTCCCGCATATTTTTTCTTGCATATTTGTCTAACATATTTTGTCTAACACATTTTTCTTAATTAAATATCTTTGATATTTTAATATTTTGATTTATAATTTATTTTTTTGTTAGTGTGAAAATTTTAATTTTCTCTGGTCGATAATAATATTTTCTAAATTATATACGCTATTGCATATGATTGACTCATTTCAATATATTAAATAATGTTTTAAGATATTTATAGATTTTTATTTCAATAATGGAAATTTATTTAGTTAGTTTATATATAATTATATTAAATGATTTTGCATTATGAATTTAAACTATTCAATACGTATCTATTACAGATAATATAATGTATAAATTATACTATTATATGCATTATATGCATATATACTGTTATATGCATATATACTGTTATATAGTACAATATTTTAAATTATTTATTCCGAATATTATGAATATACTTTATTATTAATCATAAATTACTAATCTTTTTAATTGGTAGATTTTCATTCCATTATACTTTCATTATAAATATACTTTTTTTTATTATACTTTTTTTTTATTATGCTTTACATTATTATATAATTGTGTTCGCAATGTAACCCAAAATTAGAGCATGGCAAATTGTCATACACATTTGAGTTTTCGGGACTTTGAATAGTACAAAGTACACAATATAAATATTAAAAAAACATCTTTTAAAAATATACATCATCGATCGCACATTATTGTCAACAAACCAAACAACTTTTGATGAATAATAGATGCAGAATTTAATTTTATCAGAAATGTTTTTCAATTTTTTTTTATTTTTGAAAAGTAATTTGATTTGATTAAATTATCAATTTAAATTACATGCAAATGAAGCATTCAAGAATCCAAGAAAGTAATCCATTAATTGTTAATTAATAAAATGTTAATGTACAAATTTGCCAATACTTGGTTTCAATGGTTTTTCCTATTTTTTTTATGGTTTTTTTTAGATTTCTGATGTTTTTTCAAATAAATTAAATGAATCTCTTATGCGAGAATAATATATGAAGATGCCATAAAATTGAAAACGATGTATGTATCTGCCAAACATTTATGTAGCCAGGAAAATTTTTTCAATAATTTCACCAAACTGCAAAATGTTAGAAATTAAAAGATTTCGAAAATAATTTGCGAATTATTTCTTATTAACCTTATACCAATATGTTTGTAGTTACTTTATAAATTCTGGAAAAGAAAACGTTTTTGTTATTAGCATGTATGCATACTGTACTTGGGAATATCATAAGGGCGTAATTTATCCACGCGTTTCTAATGACTTTCGTTTAGCATTCATCCATACGCAACATTTTTAGCCCTCATGCATTAATTTTAATAATGACAGTTTTGAAAATTCGGGCGCGGAAATGTATTAACATTCTTTCTGTTCTGTATCTGGATTCATTATTCATTTATAATAATACTAAAAGTTGTTGATTTCCTTGAGAAAGAAACAAAGCAAAGAAAGAAACAAGTTTTTAGCTGTTAAGGATTTATTAAGATTAAAGAATTATATGTAATAGGATATTGATTATTCCATTTTTGAAATAAATCAGGTTTTTATCTTTTTAATTTATTTTTTATGATGCCAGTCAAAAAAAATATATTCTTTGTTTGACCGAATATCTAACTGATAACCTCCGATAATATATATATATATTTGTATGTATATTCTGAAAAAAAATTCGTTTTCTCGTTTTTCATTCTTATTTCTTCTTTATTGATTCAGAAATACGGAAAATGTTTTCCAAAGATGGATAAATTGCATTTTAAAACTTTAAAGATAAACGGGATGTCTACATTTCCCAAACGATAAATTATTATCTATAAAGGTAGATTTCCTTTGTAAAAAAAACCCCTTATCTATAAAATACCTTCATCCCCTTTTTTATTTATTTCATCTCTTTTATTTATTTCATTTATTTTATTCATCTCTTTACTTTCTTCTTTCTCTCTTTCTTTTCTCTCTTTTTTTTTTCATAAATAAAACATTTCACATTATTTCACTTTATAAGTTTGTGTTATTATTTTTATTACTTTAAATACTTTCGCAAAACAAATATTCGCAAAACAAATATTTGCAAAACAAATATTTGGTTATTTTTTGCCGACGGGTTGTAATATTAAATACGCCTAAGTAACATAAAATTTTCTTCATTTTTATTTTTTTCAATACGCATTTTAGCTTTTCACTTTTTTTACTTCCCCCACTTCCCCCAAAATAAATGTTTCGAATACAATGAAAAAAGATGAAAAGATGAAAAGATGCAATAATCTCATCATTCGTGTTACACGCAGTAATAGTATTTCACAATGGGCCTACTGTGCATACATCCTATTGTCTGTCAACTTGTAAAATAAGTAAAATGCATGCAGAAATGAGTAAAATGTCAAAATATTTTTCTAAATGCAAGCTTCTTTATTTGAATATGCGTGGATATCATAAATAGATATATTAACACGTGTTGTGACATAAGAATGTAATGATCGCCTTTCGAAGCAAACAGCGCGTCATAAATTTCGAGTATTATGCAATCTTAAACGGCTCATAAAACATAAATGCAAAGTTCATAAACAATCCATAAATTAAATAAAAACATTGCATTTATTAACATTTTCTTCGCAGCTTTCGAATATCATAAAATAAATCAAAAGTAAAAATATAGCAAATTCTTTAAATTTAATAAATTTAATTAAATTATATTAATAATACTTTTCAAATATATATGTGTGTACATATATATATATAACAATAATTATATATTAATATTATAAATTATAAATTATTATTATTATATTAAAAAAAATTACGATTAAAATGATTAAAATAATAAAATACTTTTAATATTTAAAAAAAAATAACATATTATTAAACTAATTACTAAATAACTTCTTTCTTCAACAGCACTAATTGCATTAAATTGCACGTTATTATATTAATGACAATAAAAAGGTGAGTAAAATATATACAATTTCGAATGAATGATTTGTTTTCAACCTTTTCTTTGGAAACATCTCTTCCAAAGGAGATAGTAATCAAAAATTAATCACTTATGAAAAACTATTGGGATCAATTATATATATATATATATATAAAAAGGAACCACTTTGAATTTTGATTGAAAAAATTGAGATTGAAAAATATACAATAAAATGCAAGTGTTATTTTTTTTTCTTTTTCTGTAATGATTAAAGAAATGCAATTATGAGATGATAATGATGCTCTTATTTTTTTTTTTTTGCTTTGATGATAATTAAAATGCTAAAAATTTTTAAATGAAAAAAAAAAAAAATTACATGAAGAAAAATGTCCCCAAAATTTCTCCTACTTAAAAAACTTATTAAAATTAGACAAAAAAAAAGGAATTCTTAAAAATATTTGTTATATGTATTAAAGATAATTAAACTATTAACTAATAAAAAACTATTATTAAAACAACACACAAAACTCTCACATAATTTGTTTCACTTATGATGAATTCTGGATTCGCAGTCAACCCCATAATAAAAAATTATTAAATATAACGGTAATGACGGTAATGTTTTGTGACTGTTATAAAGGTTAAAGACGTTCGGTCGTACGTGTTAAGAATTAAATGTATTTCTGTTGTTGTTAATGATCTGTGTAAAAAAAGCATCGACAAAGAGAAAATATAAAAAAAAAATACAACTATTAAAATGCTTGAAAAGAACTTTTATTACAGATTCAAATCACTTGAAAAGTAAACTTCTTAATTATTCAATAAATAAATAAATAGCTTACTAACCAAAATAAAAACAGTCAAAAACCATAAAAGGAAATAACTTTTTTTTTTAAAAAAAAAAAAAATTATTCCCTTTTAGAAATAAATAAATAAATAATGAATATAAAATTTTGTCGCGAAATGGTAATAAACATAAAAACTTCGAAATATTTTGTGCCGATTCAGATTTGCCAATAAAAATTTTGTGTTTGCCGATTCAGATTTTGCCAATGAAAATTTCGTGTTTGCCGTTCAGATTTTGCCAAAATATTTCGATTTCGATTAGGAATTGGGTACTGCGTCCGCGTGCAGGACCGAAAAATTAATAAATGAGGAAATAAAAATCTCCTCGTTTGTCGACAACGAGTTTTTTGTGTTTGTGTTTGTAATTGTGTTTGTGTTTGTGTGTATGAATGAGAAATGAATGTTGCTTAGAGGTTAAGTGTGTTGCGTAAAACATAAATTGTGATATGGTGGTATGGTAAAGAATAAAATGAAAATAAATAAATAAGAATAAATATTTATGTCTAATTTTTCCATATTTGATAAATCTATAATTTGTAGAAAAGAAAAGAAATTTTTTCAAATTCTAAATTTTTCTTCTTAAAACGAAAGGATGAAAAAAAAAATGGGGACATTGTTGAAACTTAAATAAATAAATGCTTCGATTATTTTTTGTAATGCGAAAATGTCAATGACAAAAAAAAAACAAAATTATGAGTGAATTTTTTTTGTACATTGTAAATGAAAGACGATGATAAATATAATGATGGTTATGTGAAAGGGTAACAAAATAAATAATAAATGAATTTTTACAATATATACGGTCGGCCTGACGATATTCGAAAAAAAAAAATGACGAAAAAATTTTCTAATGAGAAAATTATGAAATTATGTTCTATTATTTTTAATGAACGGATGCTATAAAAAAAAAATTTTTTTTGTTAGCAAATAATCATAAATTTAAAATATTGAAATTTAAAATGTTTAATATAAAAGATTCATACTTCTAATAATTTCTCAGCCGACCATCTTGTTTCGCAGTTTGGTGCAAAACATTGTTCCAAAAAGCTGATAGTTTCCCATCTTGTGTCTTCTCTGTTACGAAGACGATGCATACCATGAGGTAATTCACCTTGACGTAGCTTATCCATGATTTGATCATCACGGATGTTTCCCCATGCAGCTTTTCCTGTTAGAAGTTCTAATATACAAACACCTAAAGACCAAATGTCAACTTTAGTGTCGTAAGGTCGATCTGATGCGACACGAACTACGTCTGGTGCCATATATGGAATTGTTCCAACCATAGATGTAGTGGAAGTTGGTGTCAATGATGCTATTCCAAAATCAGCTGTAACCAAATAATAAAGAATATTTTTAATATTGTTTGGTTTTTTTTAATATATAATTTCAATTTTTTTTTTTTTTAATAAACATACCAAGTTTGATTTCATTGTCAGAATTTGATAAAATGTTAGAAAGCTTAAGGTCACGATGAATGACACCATGAGAATGTAAATGGTTTAAAGCTTCTAAAAGCTAAACGAAATAAAAAATAATAATAATAATTAAATTAAATTATTAAATTGATATTTAAATAAGTAATATTTTATATTTGATAATGGTAGTACAATTACCTGTCCAGCTATTCGTCCTGCTTCACGTTGAGTGACTTTACCAGCACGACTAGTTATATCACCACGACCACATTTCTCCATGGCGATACAAACATCACGAGTACTACTACCATCCCATCTCAAGTAACTTTCTTTAAAATCAACAATATTTTTATGTTTATAGTTTCTCAATATAAATATTTCATTAAAAATGAATTCTAATGAATAATTAAGAGGAATTATTTTGATGGCACATTCTTCTGATGGATTGGTTAAAGGTTGAGCAGTATAAACTTTAGCAGAAGAACCTTCGTCGATTACTTTTTTAATATCATAAAACTTCTTGGGATCCTCATTAACTGAGTTTTCGAATATCAATCGTAAATAATGTTGATATGATTTTGGATAGACTGGAGGAGGTGGTGGTGGGGGTAACGCGCTTGAACTACCAGAAGTTTCATTAAGGCGGCTTTGACGAACTTGAGAATGGCAACGGCTTGATTCAAATTCAGCAGGAGTTGATGATCGTGATGAAGATGGAGAATTAGAAATTGATGATTTTACACGTGCGGTTGTGTTTGGGGTAGCTGTACGAGTAGAAGAGGCGGGTGATAATGGACGTGCACTAGATCTAGAAGCCACAGAGCTATTCATTTGAGTTAAACCAATTGAACTTGATGATGGTAAATCTTTAGAGCTGAAACCATTATTTTTTGAAACGAAATTGTTGGAAAAACCATTGTTATAAGAATCAACATTTCTAACTACAGGTTTCGTGAAATTAGATGAGTATACGATAGATTTTTGTTGTTGCAATTTTTGTATCTGAAATAAATCTAATTCAAATTCATCATCTTCGTCCTCCTCTTCCTCAATAATTGCATCCAAATCAGGTTTCGACAAGGCATCTGAATCATAATAATCATGGTTCAAAAATTCTTCGCAATGATCATCATTTGTTGAAAAGTTAAGATTCAAAGTGCCTTGTGGAAGTCCGAGTTGACTATATTCCATAATCTCTGAGTCATCAGAATCGTCACTGTCGCTTTCATCAGAATATTCCATATCCATAGAAGCTGCGGTATTTTTTTCATAACCCAAAGTTTTATAATCATCGTAATGAGATTCAATTTGTCTTACTGAAAATGGAGTTCTTTCCATTTTTGTTGGAGTTGGTGCAGTAGGTCTGGTAAGTCTTTCTGAATTATTGTCGGAAGGAAAAGATGATATAGATTGTTTTGAGATCACGTGAGGCAATGCAATACTTTTGAAATTTTGATTTTCGAAAGTATCAAACTCCTTATTGCTCTGGGTAGAAATTGAGCTGATTGTAGATTTTCCGGTATCTGAAGAAAGGGTTGAAGATGATCGTGTAAGGGGGATAGAAGATAAAGTTGATCCGGAAGTTATATCAGATTGAATAGATTGAACACCGAGAACTCTTTGATGGTTATTCTTTATTTCCGAAAGGATTTCAAAAGTGCTTTGTTTCTTTGATTTTCCTTCAATTTCTTCAATTTTAACACGCAATATTTTATTTTCTTCCTGTAATTCTCGATTGCGTTCTGTAAGTTTGTCATTTCTTAATTTCAAGGCTTCGATAGTATCCGAGTTTTCATCATATTCTGATTTATAATAACGCAAATCTTCTTTCTGTTCTTCTAATTGATCTTTTAATTTTCTAATTTGTTCTCGAAGTTTATTGTCAGGAGAATCAGCACGAGCATGAGAACGAATATGTGTTGAAGCATCATGAGAACGAAAATGTGCTGAAGAATTATGATTGGAAACATATGTTGGGGGTGGGGGAGGAGATACTTGACGGCGAACAGGAGTAGGTGTTGTCTTTTGAACAGGAGAAGCGGAAGAAGATGAACCAATTGAAGATGTATCATTCGGTGTTTTCTTTAAATTGCTTTTCAAGGGTTTAACTTCATGAGGAGTACTTGATCTTGCAGCTGAAACAGCAGAAGAACGTTGTTTTAAGGTCGTAGAATTTGGTGAATTATTCTTGATTTTTGGTAAGTTATTATTTTTTTCAACGACATTCTTTTTGCTGTTTGAGGGGGTTGTCGGACGAAGAATAGAATTAGGTTGGACCTATAATAATAATAGATAAATTGAGTAATATTGCGTTAGCAGGTATCTTTAAATATAAGATGATAATTACAAAGAAGAAAAAGAATAATAATAATACCTTCTTGGTTTTTGATGAATTTGTCTCTAATCTTTGAGAAACTTGAAGAGTAGGATTTTCCTAAATTGAATGAAAAAGTTAGTAATTTTATAGTGTTTATATAAAAGGCAAATCAAGAGAATATCAACAGAATGAATGCATAATGCAAGAAAGGATAATATGTGCAGTTTATTCCTTTGTTTTAATAATTAAAAATGAACCAATAAAAGAACGACCAAGGACATGAAAAATTTTTTCTAACCTTTAAGAAAGAAAGTGCCATTGAAGCATACATACTATTAGGACGAGTTTGAGTGGAAGTGGTAACAGATACGCCCTAACAATCAAAGTTTCCATAATAAATAAATATTCGTAAAAAGACGATATATATCTATCGACATTTTATTATTCTAACAATATCATCAATATTATCATTATATTTTTTTTTGATTACTGCGTCATTAATTTTCATAATTCCTTGATCACATGTTTTTATTTAATAAAGTTATCTTCTCTTTTATTATTATTATCATCATTATCATTATATCATTATTATTATCATTATTATATTATTATTAATTATTATTATTATTATTGTTATTATTCCTTGGTAGATATAATTCATCTCATCATCGATACAATAATGAATAGTAATTGATTGTTTTATAATTAATTTGAATATGGTGGGTGATCTAAAAAATCAATTAATTTTACCTGTTTGCTGTTAAATCCACCTCGGTCATTATAACCCAAACTATTTATGTAAGGGTGACTCTCTTTTTTAGAACGCACGGCGGGTCTAGGAGCCGGCATATTATCTGAAAGAATTAAAGATTAATTCTAAATTTTTGATAAATGAATTTATAATTCCGAGGAAAGAAGAAAAAAAAAATAAAAATAAAGAATCAATTAAATGTTCAAATAATAAGTGGATAATAATTTTTATATAGAAGACAAGAAAAAATAAATTCTAACAAGTTTATTGTTTATATAAAAAAGGTTCAAGTAAGATAAACGATTGATCGAAATAAATTTGAAAGCTCGGTTTGAATTTGAAATATAAAGATAAAGTAAGAAGAAAAAGTATAATATAAAGTGTAAAAAGGAGTATAAAATAAAGTATAAAAAAGGATAAAATAAAAATTGAAAAAAAAGTGAAATAAAGTTTGAAAAAAAGGGAAACGAAAAAACAGTGGAAAAGAAATAAAAAAAATCAGGGTATAAATAGTAACGAGAATTTAGGTTAATCATTATCATTAAATACCTTGAGTAACAACGTTCGAGTTTTCAACTGCAATATTACTGATATTTTATCACTGGTTTCGTGTGGTGTAGTATAAGGCACTATTCCACAAAAAAATTCAATATTTAAAGAGAAAGGAGAAAATATTTACAGTGGAAAAAGAAAAAAAAAATTTTTTCGTCGATATTAAAAAAAGAGGGTATTAAAAATAAAAATTGCAGGCACAATTAAGTGACAGTATTTATATTATTTATTATTTAAGTGTCAAACTTATTATATAAATAATTGTAGTAATAATAAATAAACGTTATGATAATCAACTTCGAAAAGAAGTTGATATATATATATTAATATATATAAATAAATTAATAATAGTAATACAATACAATTTAAAATAAAATAAATAAATTATATGTATATTATATAAATTACATCTGATATATGTAATATATAATATATGTGCCTGATATATAATATAATAAAATATAATATAATATATATAATAACTCAACGTCATTTGTACGCTCGCTTTCTCATAAACGATAAAGGTAAAAGGTCAATAATAATAAAGATTATTTAAAGGCCAATTAAAGAGAATAGAAAGAATAGAAAATAATTTAAAGAGGAACTTGACCATAAGAGTACTTTATGAATAATATTTATGAATAATATTATAAGCGGCATAAGTAAGATATTAATCTTAAAGAACGAATAATATACATAAATATTACATTTAATTATTCAGAGAAATTACGCTTTCTAATAATTCATTCATTATAAATTTATATAAATTTATGAATTCATAAATTATATAAATTATATAAATTATATAAAATTATATTAAAAATTATATAAAAATAATATAAAATTATTTTATTTATGTTTTAAAATATGTCCGAATGTTTTAAGTACAATAAAAATATATATATAAATAATATAGATATATATATATTTTTTATTTATAGTGATATTATTTAGGATTATTTTGTATAATGGAAAATATGACAAATGGTAACTGAGTCTGAGTTTAATGGTTAAATATATGATAATGTAGGAGATTTTTATAATTTAAACTTTGATAACGTGGGCATGTTGTAATCCGTGGCTTTTATTATCAAAATGAAGCTCCAGTAAAAATAGTAAAAATGAAAATTATTTTTATTCTTTTAAAACATTAATATTATCGGAGTTTAGTGTTTCAGTCATTTGATTTCAATGTAAAGTTTTATTTATTTATTGGTGGATTAATTCTTTATTTTCATAGATCAATAAGATCAATAATAATTATTTGTTCTTCCCCTTATAAGATATCACAATATATAAATGAAATGACATTTACATTCATTTATATTATTTTTATTATCTGTCATTTTATTTTATTTTATTTTATTTTAGTCTTTAATATTATTTGATCAATAATAATAATTATTATTATTTTTATTTAATTAATTAATTTATTATTTTTTATTATTTATATTAACATTTTAATTTAATTATTTTATATATTTACTTTACTTATTAAATAATTTGACAGCTCGTGTTACGGATTTTAACATGTGACCATAATGTTCATTTATCTCATTATATACTACCAATTTATATTTTAATTCCAATATAGATTAGTTAATTTCCAATTCCTAAAAATTTTTAGTTATTGTCAAATGTTCTTAGAAAAAAATATCTGAAACTAAGGTTTTGACATGAAAAAACTTAATAATTAGTTTTGAATGGCAATGTTATCATAATCACTAACATGCATATTCAAACAATTGTGAAAAGTAACGTTTTTCTCTGATATGCAATTCTTATTATTACACCGATGTATGCGCATTTTAGGTTTTTCTTATACTTATTACTTTACAAGAATAGCATTTAACATATGAAAATTATTAAATAAAACATTTTACTCATTTATTAGCATTAAATCAAAGTTTATATTAAGTATATATTAAGTATAGACTAAGTTTATATATTAAATGTGTTATTATTTGTTTTATTATTATTACTATTATAAATATTATAAAATGATTATAAAATTTATTATAAATATTTCGTAAAATATTAACTATACTATATTATAAAATATCAAAATTTTTTTGGGGGGGTTGAGATTTTGCTTTTCTCATTTGTCAAGACAAATTATAATTCTAAAATGAGATATTTTTGAGATGTTTTATGAGATGCTTATTATGATAGATGTTGTTATGACAGGGCGGGAAAGATTTGAAATAAATAATAAACAATAAATAAAAATAACATTGCAACAACATTACCAAGCATCATAAAGAACCATACATATGTGTCAAATGTAATTTTACGGAATTCTTTTGTAGGATTCCTTGATGCAAATAAAATTAAAATCTATTATTTCATTTGCTTTTTTTGGCTAAACGCCCTATTTAATCATGTGAAAATGGCGCAACACAAAGTATTTTATTTATTTGTTTTTCACATTTATCAGTTATTATCATTCAAAGAATTAACATTTCTCTTTTTTACCCTTCTTATTTAAATCAACAACCAATTTTCTCATATCTCGAGTATATTAAAGAGAATATGATATTAAATTATTATTTTTCATTCTATTATCAGTTCGGTACAATGACACAATCAATCGGGATTACTGACAGTCCATTTTAGTGTAATAAGCTCAAAAAAAAAAAGAAGTTTCTTTTATATTATAATGAAAATTAGATTGTCAAAACACTCTTTAACAATAAAAGTTGACAAGACGAAATGCTATTAATAGAAACTTTATGGTCAAAAAAGATAATAATTTTCAAATTCTTAAGTATTTGATAGCTTTTGACTATACTGTTAATAGAAACCATTTAGAACCATAAGGCTCACCATTCCATTAAAAAAGTTATANTCTTTTGTAGGATTCCTTGATGCAAATAAAATTAAAATCTATTATTTCATTTGCTTTTTTTGGCTAAACGCCCTATTTAATCATGTGAAAATGGCGCAACACAAAGTATTTTATTTATTTGTTTTTCACATTTATCAGTTATTATCATTCAAAGAATTAACATTTCTCTTTTTTACCCTTCTTATTTAAATCAACAACCAATTTTCTCATATCTCGAGTATATTAAAGAGAATATGATATTAAATTATTATTTTTCATTCTATTATCAGTTCGGTACAATGACACAATCAATCGGGATTACTGACAGTCCATTTTAGTGTAATAAGCTCAAAAAAAAAAAGAAGTTTCTTTTATATTATAATGAAAATTAGATTGTCAAAACACTCTTTAACAATAAAAGTTGACAAGACGAAATGCTATTAATAGAAACTTTATGGTCAAAAAAGATAATAATTTTCAAATTCTTAAGTATTTGATAGCTTTTGACTATACTGTTAATAGAAACCATTTAGAACCATAAGGCTCACCATTCCATTAAAAAAGTTATATGTGATGTACATTCATGCATATTTTACGAAAGAATAATTGTTTTGATTGTTGCTTAGAAGCATTAGGTAATAATACAGCAATTGCTATCACTATCATAAATTATTAAAATTATTAAAATTATTAAAATTATTAAAAATTATTATTAAAATCATTAAAATCATTAAAATCATTAAAAATTTCCTATAAATGTTAAAATGCTAGCAAAAATTTTATTATTTCGACAAAAAACTTATTTTTTTTATCGATATCACCATAATGATAGGAGATTTTCGGTATTCATCACTTCATCATATAACGCACCTTAACCCATACCCATACTATAACAAAATTATAAAACAAATTACGAAAGAAATGGAATCATATTTATTATCATTATATTCATTATGTTTTATGTCTTAATTTGTAAGTCATTAAAAAAACGAATTATCGATGAAAATAAAACAAAATCAAATATAGAAGGTAGAATAATCCACTCATATCACCACCATGACCATAAAAGAACAAGTTACCGTGATCATTACGTTGAAAGAGATATCCGAAAGGAAACGATTAATAATTAGATTTCTCAGGTTTAGTAATAAATAAGCAGATTGGTGTCCCAGAAAAATCGAGGAACTTTGAAAGATGATTTTTAAAGCAATTTGGCTTTTTTAATTCTTAATAAATTTCAGTTGAATAGTTTTTCTTTCTTTATTCTCTTATTTTTGGGGTACGAAGAATATTCTAGTAAAGTAGTTGAATACTTTCTATTTGACGAAACCTTATTCGAAGTTTATATATATATATACATATATTTATTTATTTATTTAGCGTGATAAATACCTGTGATTAACGTTGTCAATACGCATACATAATAATAATAGTAATAACCTTTAAGTCTATCTCAATAAGTTGACACATAATGAATGATTGTTAAATTCTTTTTTATTCTTAGAAATAAGATAAATTAAATTTAATTAGGAAAAAATAATGAAGAAATATTTATAGTCTAGGCTTTTAATATTATGCAAGTGGCTATAAAAATACTACAAGAGAGATAAGGAAAATTGGATAAGAACAACGTGGAAGGAAGGTGGTGGCGTTGATGAGGAAATAAATGCAATTAACGCAATGAACGCATATTTGTTTTGTTTTACTTGAATGAAAGATGATCATAGCATCTTCTTATATCATTATATCAATTCCCTTTTTATAACCATTAATAATCAATACAAATAATAATAAATAAAAATAAATAATTTCCTTATTTCTTTTATAATTTGTATAAATAAAAAAATTCCATGAAAGATTGTTTCGTTTTTTTTTTTTTTTNATTTATTTATTTATTTAGCGTGATAAATACCTGTGATTAACGTTGTCAATACGCATACATAATAATAATAGTAATAACCTTTAAGTCTATCTCAATAAGTTGACACATAATGAATGATTGTTAAATTCTTTTTTATTCTTAGAAATAAGATAAATTAAATTTAATTAGGAAAAAATAATGAAGAAATATTTATAGTCTAGGCTTTTAATATTATGCAAGTGGCTATAAAAATACTACAAGAGAGATAAGGAAAATTGGATAAGAACAACGTGGAAGGAAGGTGGTGGCGTTGATGAGGAAATAAATGCAATTAACGCAATGAACGCATATTTGTTTTGTTTTACTTGAATGAAAGATGATCATAGCATCTTCTTATATCATTATATCAATTCCCTTTTTATAACCATTAATAATCAATACAAATAATAATAAATAAAAATAAATAATTTCCTTATTTCTTTTATAATTTGTATAAATAAAAAAATTCCATGAAAGATTGTTTCGTTTTTTTTTTTTTTTGACAGCAAAATTTTACGGCAAAAAAACAAACAAACATAAACGCAATGTATGATTCTAGTAATAGTAATAGTAATAGTAAAAATTAATTATTAAAATTAGTATAAATTAATAATTAAATATTTAATAATTTGGTTTAAAAATATCGAAAAAGGTCAATAAAAAAATAATGTGGCTAAATTATTTCTAAAAGTTAATCGTCAAAGAACACAGCCTTTTATTTACTTTTCATCTAACATTATTTAAGTTATATTATTTTACTAATAAACATGGCATTTTCAGTATTTTCTTTAAATTTTTCTTCTATACATCAAACATCGATAATTAGAATAATTAGAATAATTAGGATAATTAGGAATAACTACATTCAGTTCTTGTATTTCATATTAAACTCAATTAATAATATTAATAATATTAATAATATAATTAAAAATTCATTTCATCGTAAATGTTTTCATTTTTTCGCTTTTTTTTTACTTCGAACCAGTTTTTACAATTTTTATTCATTAACATTATCAAAATTGGGTGATAACAGGAATTCTACTTGAAAATTTTACAAATTGAGAAAGGAAATAGAAGTTCAATGTTTACAATTTATTTTTACTTATATATTCTATAGGTTTTTCCTATTTCTTTCATTCTACTAATAGGTCGCAATTTCTATTATTAAATATCAACATTCAATATTAAAATTAGTTAACTTCGCCACAATGACCACACGCATCATTCATTCCATAAAAAACGGTTTTAAGGGTTAAAACTTGTATTTATAAAACATTTATTAAACCACGTTTAATGATGTCATATAATGGCCATATGGCATTTTATTAAAAAAGAGATTTTTATCCGGTTAAGGAAAGGAGAAATTATTATTTAATTATTTAAAGAAAAGAAGTTATTTAAAATTTCTAATTTTAGACTGTCCTCTCCATTGTTTACTGCTTATAAACCGATTACTAACTTTATTTACTACTTAAAAAAAGTTTGTAGAAGTAAAAATTACTAATAATAAAATCTAATATAGTTAATTTGGTTATTTGGTTTACTTTAGTTTTACATAAGTTTACATAATTTTACATAAGATTTGATATCAAATATAAAATTAAATAATAATTTGATAAGATATTTTATATTTTAAACTAATTTAAACTAAATTATTATTTTTAATAATATAGTTTTTTTATAGTTTAATATAAATTAAACGTATAAATTAATATAACGCAATTCAGAAAATTATTTGTTTACAAATTCTACAATAAAGAGCAAATCAGCATGTTGCAGTCATAATAGTCAATCATAATACAATATCATATCATAAATATATATATATATCATCAATATATCATATATATATATATATCATATTATTATTAACAGTTCAATAGTATAAGGTTCCATGCGATCATTATAGTTTTGATTTACAACAATCTCGTGGCTTTTTCTATTAACACAAGAAAAATATTTTCTCCTAAAAAAATTGACATTTAATCCATAATTGGTACCCATTTTTTAGATATCCCCTGTAATTCTTATAATTTCATGTGAAAATATTCAATAAATTACCTCATACACTCTTTCAATATAACTGTAATTCATTCTAATTCATTCTGTAATTCATAACAGACATAAACAGATATAAAATGACTTGATT
The DNA here is from genome assembly GCA_003547095.1 of Diversispora epigaea. Taxonomy (NCBI): domain Eukaryota; kingdom Fungi; phylum Glomeromycota; class Glomeromycetes; order Diversisporales; family Diversisporaceae; genus Diversispora; species Diversispora epigaea. Next base: position 189,997 of record PQFF01000231.1, on the reverse strand, counting down.
GGTTGTTACAATTGTATGATCCCTTGTTATGATGTATTGTTATTATTATGTATTATTATTATTTATTATTATGTATTACTATTATTATTGTTATTATGTATTATTATGATAACTGAAAATATCCTGTTTAAATAATAACATATGAAAATGTGTTAATATTGTTCTCTTATAATTAATTAATTCATAATTTCTTGATTTGATATTTTTTTTTGATTTTTCTTGTTTTGTTTCTTGTGTTTCTTGATTTCGTGGTTTCTTGTTTTTCAAGTCGTTTTGTATTATGATTTTCCCTCCCTTTTCCCCTTTTCTTTAATACGTAATCATTAATCATTAATATTTATCATTCTAATCATTTTTAACGATATTTTTAACGATGTGCAATTGTGCAATTTTATCCTATAAACAGCAAACAGACAAGTAAACATTATTATATAAAGTATAAACAAAACATTACCCCTATGAGTTATTAACCCCCCTTCCTTCCTCACATTATTTTTTAAACAACAATAAATAATAATAAATAATAAATCTTTATTTACTGTTTGAGGCGTTTTATAGATAAGAACAAAAACAAATAAACTTTAACAATTTATTTATTTGGTTTATTTATTACGAAATAGGAATAACTGTCATAAATGTACTTGCACAGCCTCCTTATTCAATTATTCAATTTCGTTTATCATTATTACCATTGGTTATTTATTTTATATTATTATTCTTTTATACATAATAATTTTCATTTACCGCAGTTATTCTATAAATTGATTTAATAAATAATTAGATTAAGTTAATATTAATAATATCCCGTGCCCATAATTGGTAAATTTTATCATCTAATTAATATTAACTGTTCACGCCTTGCATATAATTAATCTAATATAATATAATATAATATAATAGTTAATGTAATATAATAATATAAAATAAATTGATTATATCTTTAAGCCACCAATCGACCGGGCATGACATTATTAATTGTTTTTTTTAGATCAATTTAATCAAATCATATCTACATTAGCACAAGAAATGAATTTAACAAAAGTTAAAATAAACTGTTGATTACATATCATTGAACATATGATTTGTATTATTTAATTGGTAAAATTTAAAATCCACGTTTGATTGACATAATATATATATATGGAAATATATGAAATATAAGAAATATGAGAGAAAGTATATATATGAAGTATGGAAATATGTTAAATATATGTATATGAAATATGTGAGAATATAAATAAATGATAAAAACTTGTATTATATTAAAATATTATGGAATTAACAGTTTAGTATACACCATATTATTAATATTGAGAAAGAAGAGATTGTGAAAATTGAATGTTTGAGGGGGGAGAGGAGAAGATGAAAATAATCAGAAGACATTTTGAATTCCTATATTTATATATATTGAAAAGTTGGCACAAAAATTGAAATTGTCGATGTGAAAAAATAATATCACCTGAATTAGGTATAGACTCTATTATCTATTTTATTTATTATTTAATATTTTTTTTTTTTCATTCTCATGTAATAATTACTTATGAATATACTGTGAAATGATGTAATAATGAAATTGGAAATCTTCCGCTTTACTTTACTATTTTCAAAAAAAAAAAAAACCGAATTAACTGGTTTGTAGTACTAAATCATTAAAATGGACATCTCGTGATGAAAAATATCCTTAGACCAAACCTATCACGAGACTACTACTTTAAATTTATATTACTCAAAAAGTTAAATTAAAAAATTGTGTTCTTAAAAGATAGTATTATCGATCATTCACTAGCTCAATACGTCAATCTTTAACTAAATTTACAAAAATTTTGTCAGTTTGTGCAGAAAATTCAAATGCTAGCTGTCGTTTTTTTTTTTCATCATTATTATAGTCGTATGTCGGTTACTGCTTGCTGTCTGTCTGTTGCGTTACTTAAAGACACTTTCATTAAAATTGACGGTTTCTTTTTTCTTTAAAGGTTCACGATCATCCAGAACTAAGCGAAAAACTACATTTCAATTAATGCAATATTTTTTTTATGCTTGTCCACGCATTTTTATAATATTGATTTTCATGTGATTCATTTCTTTGATTGTATAAAAAATAATTAATAAATAATTAATAATTAATTAATAATTAATTAATATATATAATAGAATAGGTTATAATTGGTTATATACATATTTTAATACATATTTTAATACATATTTTGAATATTTTTTAAAATATTTTATATTGATACAGTATTTCTTTGATCTCTTGTATCTTTATTAATTGCCGGAAATTTTCGGATAAATTTTAGACAAAGTGTTCATAATGTGTTCTATAACAGATAATTTATATAACATTCGTCGTTCATTTCCGATTTAATTTGAAAATATTCGAAAGGGTGTAAAAGTTCGAACAAAAAGAAAAAAAAAAGACATTAAAAGATATATAAAAAATGAAGCTTTTAACAAAGGATTATGCACATCCTATTGTTCAAGCTAATTACACATGCGCATCCAGTGCAATTTACTTGTTCCGTAATGATCACAATCGTACAATATTGACAACTTTTTTGGTTTCTTCTTTATATATATATATCTAAAATTACGAGATAAATTAAATGTTGAATATTGAATAGTAGCACTACATGGAGATGGATAATAAAAAGATGTACATTTTCTTTCACAAAAAAATATAAAAATAAAAATTATATAATTAATACACTGCGGGAATTGGTTTATTGAAGTCAATGAAACAATCGTGTTACCAATCTGTCTGTTCACCTCGCAATTTCGTAATTTAAGGAGAAAATAGAATGCAATGGCGGCAATTATCTTGATGATGATGAATTTGAAATTAACTTTTAAGTTTTGTCTAAAAGTGATAGCAAAAAAGTGATAGTAAATTATTCTAGATAACAGAGATAAAAACATTAAATAATTTAGATATTATTTAGATATGAATTATAATAATAATAATTTATAAAATTTCAAAGTAAATGAAGTAAAATTAAGTTTAAATTTAAAGATCGAATATATTATTATTATTAATCATTATTTAAAGAAGATGAATTTTTTATAAATATTATCAATCGGTAATTTTGGCTACTTGTAAAGAAGTCGGGATTTCCGATATTTCTTTAAAATTTCCCCGAATCTTTAATTCATTATTATATTATAATACTATTTATAGTTATATTGGAATCTTTCTTGAAAATAATAATTTTTGTTTTTAAGTGAATTGCACATGTTTAAATTAATATATTCACAATACTTTGTAAATTTTTCTTGTTGTCAATTTCTAGATTTCGATAAAATTTTAACTTTATTGTGTTTTTTGTGTTTCTTCCTTCTTGTCCTTCTTGTCCTTCTTGTCCTTCTTGTCTTTCTTTTTTGTCATTCTTGTCTTTCTTGTCTTAATCTGTAATCATAATATGCGTTATGTGTATAAAATAAAGTTTAATAACAGATACAGATAACATTCATCTAGTATATTCAACATTTATCCAGTAATATATTCGTCCAATATACTGTATAATATCTAATCTAATTTGTAATATTAGTGCATTATTATTATTATTTTTAATTCGCGAGATTTATTATTAAAAATTACCAGAAATTACATTCGTCGATCAATAATAAAACCTTACCCGACCCGAAGAGAATAATAAATAATCTTTTGTTTAATGTTTGGCGCGCGTTTTTAAATACATTTCCCGAATACAATAATTTTTAAAATAAAAATTTTTAAAATGATTCAAATTGTTTATAATGATTTATAATGATTCACTATGATTCATACATGCACACATATATGTATATTACTTGTGAATATTTATACTTAGGAACGTTTTCTTCCAACGAATTATTTTTGATCAAGTGATAACTACTCTTGTTTTTCAAATATATATATAAATACAATAGAAAGAACACAACATTTTTATTATTAAAAAGGAACAATACAATAACAAAATTCCTTTGTTTAAAGAAAAGAAATAACTAAGAGATCCTTTAATAAATAATAATAATAATAATTTTAACAATAATAATAATAATTTTAATAATAATAATAATAATTTTAATAATAATTTTAATAATAATTTTAATAATAATTTTAATAATAATTTTAATAATAATTTTAATAATAATAATTTTAACAATAATTTTAATAATAATTTTAATAATAATTTTAATAATAATTTTAATAATAATTTTAATAATAATTTTAATAATAATTTTAATAATAATTTTAATAATAATTTTAATAATAATAATAAAATAATAAAAATAAAATTTTGTAATCACAGACCTCCTCGAATGACATCACGGAAAAAATGGGAAGAATTTTATTGGATTACTGATTTATAATTTATAATTTAACGGTTCTGATTTATTGGTTCTTTTACCGTTTAGTAATAATAATAATAACGGATAATAATAATCAAAGAACCCGAAATTTGAGTTCATTAGCTTTTTTCGTTTTCTTTTTTGTGCATAACTCGCATATAATATAGACATATAAAAAAAAATTAAGGGGAGAAAAGAGAGAGATGGCAAATAGATAAAGGGTAGGAGCAAAACAAAACAGTTTCAAGTTTATTTTTTCGTTCATATTTTAGACTAATTAATTGTTATTAAGAAGTTTAAGATTTTTTATTATAAGATATTATCTTAATATTATCTTATATTATCTTTTATTATCTGGTATTGTCCGTTATTGCCTAGGGGGAAGTTATTGTGATAATAAAATAACATTTATAAATTATATAAAATATAATACAATAATTATTTAATTATTATTTGAGACAAACTTTCTATTAATAAAAAAGTGTCATACTTTCTAAATGCAAAAACATGCATTGAGTACCTGTCAAATTTGATGTTATGCTTCAAAAGAATTCGTTTTTATTAACAAAATGCATCTTTCTTTATCCCTTGTGTATATTTGTGTATAGGCTGTTTCGGTTGTATTGCTTGTTTTGCTTGTTTACTTGTTTTACCTGTTTTACTTAATGTTGTGTATATGTTATGTGAAATATGTGGTGTACATAGTATACGTGGTCTATATGCTTGTTATATACTTGTTATTTACCTTTATATTATACTTTCTCCCTCTTGCAGATTCTTAATCATTATTCTTTTCATTCTTCATGCTTTTCGTTCTTGAATTCGATCCGTTAATAATTATATAGATTGTTGTTTCGAATAAAAGTTATTTATAGAATTTACTTCTAAAAGCTAAATTTGGATTGGTTTCTGTCTTGTTTTTGAGAACACATACATATATATATCAATATTTACATATCAATATGTATATATCAATATGTATATATCAATATGTATGCATTCTTAGACTGTGTAATTAATTTATGCGTGATTGATTAACGTTTTTTTTATTTTAATACATGTTTTTTTCATTTTCGTCAGAAAAAAATGCAAGTAACATATTGTTATTGGTAAGTGAATTTAAATGGATACTATTAAAAATGAATCAAATGAATGCCAATTTTAAATATAAATTATTGTTCTTTAAAAGAATTCTCGTGTGCTTTAATTTTTTTTTTTCTTTTCTATTACATATTAAATAATAATAATGATAATATTCTAAAATTGGCTTTATTAATTAAATATAAATATCTTAAGTTTGAAATTTTCAGTAGTAATTATTCACAGACTTTTATTTACATGATGTAAAATAAGTATATAATATAATATGAATAAATTAATATGAATAATATGAATATTAATATTAATTTAATTTAACTATACTACACATTTTTTTTCCCAACAGAATTATTCTCTTCAATATGTTGTACATGTACATACATTACACACACATGACATGATAAATATACAAAATTAATTTATAAATCATCAATTGATAAATTAATAATAATAATAATAATAATAAAATAATATATCAACAATTAATAATAATAATAATAATATATTAACAGTTAATACATAAAAATACAATATAAATAATTTAAATCTATAAATAATTTAACATTTGTATTTGCCACGCGAGATAAATTCAGTTATTACGAAAGAAACAAACAACAACAACAAACAATAAAAAAATTTTTACAAAATTCAAAAAATTCAAGTAATTAATAATAATTTAAATTCAATAAACTTATAAATGTTTGACTAAATACAATAAATAATATTAAATAAATTTGGAATTAATATAACTAAACAATATATATATATATCATCATATTTATGGTAATGATGAAGCGATCCAATCAAGCTTTTATTTTAATTACCTACCTTTTTTATCGGTTTTTTTTTTTTAATCCTTTCTTATCTACCAAATGTTACATTTCCTCATACCTAAATAAGCTTTTCATATCTACTAAATGCATCATTAAATTGAAATTGACCACTAATAAGCTACATCAAGCACACCACATAAACATAAACTATATTTAAGACATTTTACCTCATGTTAAAGTTTCAATTATGGTATCATTATTTTTTATTATGCATATATCCAATCATAATATTCTTTATTCCTCCTAATATAATTATTCATTACTTCATTAGAACATTCATTGATTCATTCATTCAATTATTATTCATTTGATCGAGAAGAGGGAGAGAAAAAAACATGGATGGAAACATGGATGGAAGCATGGGCGTCAATAAAATTTTGAACACATGTATTCTAACCTTTTATATTATTTATAATTCCCTCCAGCCATGTATCATTAATCATTTGCTAAAGGTTATAATAAATTCTCATGACATTCTCATGACTGAAAATAATTTATCAAAAAAGAATGAGAATAATGAGAATAATAATACTGAGAATAATGATAATGAGTAATAATAGAGAGAATAATAATGAAAGAGAATAAAAGGTAAGAATGAAAGAGAAGAAAAGAAGAAGAATTAAAGGTAAGAGAGTGAAGTGAAAAGTTATTTTGAATTAAAATAAAGATAAAAAGATAAAATAAAATGCGTACATCAAAGGTCATTCCCGAAAAATTGCAGCAAATATATCTGTTGCATTCTTTGAAAAAATATCAACATTGCATTCATGGTATTATAAATTATTATTATTATTTATATTACATTTTTTTAATATCTTTTTAATATACATCATCAAAGAGAAGAGAATGATATGTGTGGTGTGCGCTATCTATCATTATTATGTATGTCTGCCCTTCGAAAAAAAAAAAGAAAACCTGCCAAAATGATGATTTTCTGCATTCATTAAATATTATTAATATGTATAAATAGAATAAATAATATACTTTATTCATTTCTTTATTTCTTCATTATTCGCCACTCGCTTCTTTTAACTTCTTTAATCATCCACTCATTTACTTGCTCCTTTCACATCCTTCAATAATGCTAAAATTAAAAATATTCATTCGTTCAAATATATTCAATATATCTTTAAATATATAAAAATACATTATTATATTATTATCCACTCACAATTACATTTAAATTACATTTACGATTACATTTTAACTAACAATTCAATTAAATAACATCCAAAAAAAAAATATTATATAAAGTAAATAAACTTGCATTTAACATGTCATCATGCAAAAACTTTAATGTATGCAAACTTTCTTTTTTTTAAAAAAAAAAATGTTCCGATGGCATGCTTACTTTGCTTTACTTGCTTACATATATTCGTATATACATATATAAATATAAAACTTGTCATATAACATAAGATATTATTTTATTTAAAATATTAATTAAAATATTATTTAAAATATTATTTAAAATATTATTTAAAATATTATTTAAAATATTATTTAAAATATTATTAGATTAAAAGATAATGGATTTTTTAGACTAACCAAAAAAATTTCTTTAAATCTGCAGTATTGATTTTTAATAGTTATTGGTTTAGTTTATTTTGATTTAGCTTAGTTTATTATTTATTAACCTATATCTATATCTATATCTATATCTATATCTAATATAATAAATATAATAAATATAATAAATATAATAAATATAATAAATATAATAAATAGTATATAAATAACATATAGATAACTTTTTTAAATAATTTTATTTATTTGTTTATTACTACAATTTCTTTTAAGGTTTTCTTATTTTGTTTATTTCTGGAACAATATAATGTATACATATCATTATTCTCACTTTGTAAATGTTTTCGTTGTTGGTTTCATTTTTATTATTTTTGTTACCATTTGTTATTATTTTGTTATTATTTTGTATTTTTAATATTTATTTTATTTTTCTATTTTAATTTGAGATTCTTTTTTATTTTGATATATTTTTTAGGGAGAATAGTTAGAGTGGACTATCTTCTTGTTCATTTTTATATTTTCTGTTATTTCATCAAAGAGTGTTATCCATCATTACATTATCAAATTGGTTTGTTTATTACGTATTTGTTTGTTTTTCTCTCCTTATTATTTAAAAATAAATTCACGCCAAAATCATACATTCAAGAAACATATCAATGTGCGGGCTGAATTATTTACTACTGCTAAAAATTTTTTAAAAAAATAAATCCATGTATGTTCGAGTATGTTTTGTGTGTGTTATTACTTGTGTTATTAAATAGTATTATATAGTGAAACGGTTTTGATAACCAGTAAAACTATTTCTACAATTAGCTTAAAATATGTAATAATAAACTAATAAATTGGCGTAAAATAAAATAAAATAATAATATAATACTCCCGATTTTTCAGGGGTAAATTATTATTTTTTGGCTTTTTTTACACATGGGTGCATTCAACACTATAACCTTAATTGGGCATTTACTATATATATTAATTAAATTTATTATATAATAATAATTAATATTAAATTTAATTATTAATCCAATAACTTTCACCCAATAATAAATCTTAATTTTTGATTTTATTACCTAATTACACAGTATTTTGTCTCCCGTCTCTTCCAAACCATAGAGTAAACAGTAAATAATAAATAGAAAATAAAAAATAGAAAATAGAAGAGTGGTGAGCAAGTACGTTTAGTAAATAAATTTGATTACAAAGAATAAAGTTCAGGTTAAAAGTCTAAATAAAAAGTACGTCTAGTAAATAAATTTGATTACAAAGAATAAAGTGCAGGTTAAAAGTCTAAATAAAAAGTACGTCTAGTAAATAAGAATAAAGTACAGGTTAAAAGTCTAAATAAAAAGTCTAAAACAAAATGTAGAATAAAAGCCAGAATAAAATGAATAAAACACATGAAGCAAACGATCGATCATAATGTACCGCAGTAAAAAAAAAATAAAAAAATAATAATAATAATAATAAATAATAATAATAATAATAATAATAATAATAATAAATAATAATAATAATAATAATTAATAATAATAATAAATAATAATAATAATAATAATAATAACAATAATAATAACAACAACAACAATAACTTTGTGTCAAACGAATGACACAGATTTACTGTGTGTATAATATGTATTAATATGTAATGATATGTATATCTCTCTATCTATTATGTATTAATATGTAACATTGATAAATATTTCCTATAATAATAATATTTTGATATCAAAAAAGAAGAATGGATAAAAAACAATTGTATTTTTTTGAATGAATTTTCTCAATGTGGATGATTGAAACCGGAATTCCACTGGTTTTAATGTTTGGAAAATTAAACTTTTGTTTTTCCATTGTACTTTATGCATTGTACATACATAAAAATTGTTTGACAAAGCCATTGAATTTCTGTTATTGTAACAACGGTCAAATTATTATTATTATTATTATTATTATTATTATTATTATTGTTATTATTATTATTATTATTATATTATTATTATTATTGCATTTAAGAAGAGATTAATTTTGAATTCTGAAAATAAAAATAAAAGAATTAACGACGAAAGAATTCAGAGATAAGAACCACTCTTCTTTTTTTTTGAAAAAAATATGAATTTTATTATCAGACATTTGCATACTTGTACATTAAAAAAAAAAATCTCTCATTTAATTTTTTTGGGGGAAAGGAATATCTTTACTAGATAAAGTGTTTATGAAATCGAGAATCTTATTTATTTAAAGTTTAATTTGATAATTTGATAAATATTGAATAAGGAATCTGATAAAGTATATATAAAATCTCCAAAAATAAAAAATTATTAATTAAATGATTATTTAGAAATTAAGTGAAGTGATTATTTAACAGTTAAGAAAGAATTTAGAGGATTATTTTAAAGATTATTTTAAAGATTATTTTAAAGATAATTAAGAGATTGATTAAATCATTGATTGTGCCATAGCAAACTTGGATTTTATTATCAAATTTCAATATTTTATTATTTATGACTATGGTTATTGGATTATGATTGATTGCTTTTGATTAATTTTGATTATTTAAATTATGGTTATTTCATTATGATTATTTCATTCATTCATAATTTATGATTATTTTTGATTATCTCAATTAATCTTTGTTTATTACTTGGAGTAATAATAAATGTTATAATTCCTGTTTCGTACGGGTTTGTGTATTTTTTTATTCTTTTTTTTCGTGAAAGGAATTGACAAAGAAATTCCTATTATTACCAAATAAAATAATAATAATAAGAATGAAACAAGAATAATAGTAGTAAAATAATAATAAGAATGATTAATAATAATAATAATAATAATAATAATAATAACAGATAAATGTAACAATTTATGATAAAATTGTAATTACGCGGTTTAGATCCCAATGTTACACGAACACGAAATTACACTGAACGATAAATAATAAAATCTATGGTAACTTATATTTAACGCAGTAAATAGTTTTTAAAATAATTTATTTAAAGGCTATATAATGATTTATAAATTATGANGTTATTGGATTATGATTGATTGCTTTTGATTAATTTTGATTATTTAAATTATGGTTATTTCATTATGATTATTTCATTCATTCATAATTTATGATTATTTTTGATTATCTCAATTAATCTTTGTTTATTACTTGGAGTAATAATAAATGTTATAATTCCTGTTTCGTACGGGTTTGTGTATTTTTTTATTCTTTTTTTTCGTGAAAGGAATTGACAAAGAAATTCCTATTATTACCAAATAAAATAATAATAATAAGAATGAAACAAGAATAATAGTAGTAAAATAATAATAAGAATGATTAATAATAATAATAATAATAATAATAATAATAACAGATAAATGTAACAATTTATGATAAAATTGTAATTACGCGGTTTAGATCCCAATGTTACACGAACACGAAATTACACTGAACGATAAATAATAAAATCTATGGTAACTTATATTTAACGCAGTAAATAGTTTTTAAAATAATTTATTTAAAGGCTATATAATGATTTATAAATTATGAATATAATGATTATTATGATGTCATAATCATATGGAACGTTTAATATATCTATATCTATCCATAACAATATTTCTAATTTTTATTATTTGTTACATTTTATCATTCACTCATTCATTTCAGTTTTGGTCAAAAAAACAATAATGATGATGACGATGATACTAATAATATAATACTGATTTATTAATAATAGTAATAATATAATAATAATAGTAATAATAATAATAATAACAATAATAACAATAAATAATGACTATTCTACGGAATTTATATTTTTACACTTTTCTCCTTAATTTTTTTTCATAATATTGTTTATTTTTCGAAAAATCGCCGAAAATTAAAAAATGGATAAAAACGGATAAAATCATATAAAATCGCGCGAATATAACGAACGTAGATATAACCTCTTTATTATCCTTCATTACTTTTTCCTTTATTATTTTTCCTCTTATTATTTTCAACTTGATTCCTTTTTTTAGACACAACAAAGTTATCAGTAAGTTATCAGCAGTTATTGAAAAACCATTAGCAGTAAGTAGCAACAGAAATTAGAGTAATTAGGGGAAGGGATAGTTAGGAGTAGAAGTTAAAAATACACGCGAATTCACACGACACAAATTCATACATAAATGTAACGCATTTGTTCACACACGATATATTTTCATTACTTTCATTGTACAAACAATATTCCTTTTTTGTATGCTCATGTTTTAATAACATATGTCAAAATTATGATGCATAAATAATACGACATGCGATGTAAACATGCTATAAACATTTATAAAACTATGATATCATATCTGTTATATCAATGTATTATTTAGTTTATAATTATATATATATATATTTATATATATATTTAAATATATATTTTAATTTATTATTTATATTTAATTAAATTTATTAATAATACTAAATAAATACTATTAAGAACTTAATTGATAAATTTAAGGATTATTAATTATTTAATTTACTAGAGTTTTTTTTCTGATTCTGAGAAGTAAATAATTGATTTGATTTTATCTTGATATTATAGTTTTTGATAATATATTTTATGATTAAGTTTTTAAACATAAGTTAATGATTTTCAAAACACTGCATATTTATACTAATAATAAATGTTCTGTTATTTAAGTTCATTGAGATTGATGTATTAGGAAATATCGTTCGTTATTTACACGAGATTTTCCAATGTTTAGTTCTAAAGAATTCAAAGCTTACTTTGTTTATTTGTAACGGTTTGTTTTTTTTAGTGTTCGCGAATAATTATGATTTCATTCTTAATCATTTAATCACTTATTCACTTATTCACTTATTCACTTATTCACTTACTTATTCAATTCATTCATTCATTCATTCATTCATTCAATTCAATTATTGTACTTATTTATACATTCGTGTTTTTATTTGGAATTTTTTCTTCAAAACCTTCTTTGAAACGAATGAAATAATTCAATTAGATAGAATTTCTCTCTCGCTTAAAGAATTCTTGTTTACTATTTGTTTATGCATTTATTCATTATAATTATTTACCATAACAAATGTTACTAAAATTGTCAAAAAATCAATAGTGGATGTATAAGGGATTATTAAGAATTAATAGGTAATAAATTTTATGTCATACTAATACTCTCTAGATCCTGTTTTTACTTTCAGGCGTGTTTACTATTATTAAAAAAAAATCCATAATCTGTAATACATGACATGATTTATTTAATTCTTTATTTATGATAATTAATATTACCAAGACAATATTTATTACATATAACTAGCATTAAACAAGATTTATTATAACTTTAATATTTCATATGTATGTTATGCGTGCAGATGTTTTTAATTTATTTTATTTTACGTAAATGTCATAAAAGTCAATGTATGCAAATCTATGCAAAGTTGGTTATTTAATTATTTCTGCTTTATGGTTTAATTGATTTGATTTTCGATTTAATTTTCTATTTAATAAACGAATAAAGAAAATCAAATAATCTTCTAAGGAATTAATTTTCTTCAATTTTTTTTTTGGTGGAATAGAAAAAGGAAAAAGCAATAAAGCAATGAATCATTATTTCTAATTATTTTTTTTTTCAATGATAACAATAAAGCATTCATTCATTCATTCATACAATTTAAAAGGAAATAATCAAAGGGGAAATTAAACCTTATTATTATCAAGAAAAGACAACAAAAACATCATCATCATCATTAAATGTACTTTTAAATGGAAATTGCGTTGGTATTAAAAAATTAAAATAAAATATTCATGTGCTGTGCATAATTAAAAATTAAATATGTAAGTACAATACATTAAATTAATTGTTTTAGGTGAATAAAGAATAAAATATTTTAAAAATATTTTAAAAATATTTTAAAAATATTTTAAGTGTAGATTTTATTATTAATATTAATTTTTAAAAATATTTTAAGCGTAGATTTTATTATTACATTAATTTTAAAAAATATTTTAAGCGTGAATTTTATTATTATATTAATTTTAAAACTTCGTGATGTTTATCTTTTGGTTTAAAATACACGTATATTATTTTAAATTCTTTCTTATGTTTTTTTTCTCCGTTTATTAATTGTAGCTTGATGAATGAATGATAACTTTAATCATAGAAGTTTTTTTTTTTTGGTAGAAAATAATTTCATCAATAATGATTACACCAATAAAGTATTTGGTTAATGATAAAGCATTTTTGAAGGTGAGGAATATGAGGAATATGGGGAAGATGGGAATATGGGGAAGATGGGAATATGGGGAAGATGGGGAAGATGGAGAAGATGGGGAAGATGGGGAGATGGGAAAGATGGGGAAGATGGGGAAGATGGAGAAGATAGATTGAAGTCGGATTTGAAGTCAGATTTGAAGAATTCGGAGATGGTGAATGTGTATTAGGATTAAAAGTTTGTAATCCATGTGTAGTTTGTAATATCTAAAAGGATGACTTGAGAGATATAATATCCTGCGGGCCTACACCTAAAGAAAGGTAAAGAAATATATAATTATATTAAATAACGAATATATCCATTTTACTTACTAATGTTATTATCATATAAGATACCCAGAGGATAATTAATTTCCGAATTATCTAGAATAAACCATTCATAAGGAGTTTTATTTATACAGCTAGATTAGGATTAACTCAACTCATGAGTCCAATCTCCATTCCATATATATATATATCCGAAGCACTGAAGAGTGAACATCCTTGATTTAACAACATTAGCACTGGCTGAATTCTTTAAATTATTATTAACAAAATACCTTTAATCAATTTAATAATAATAATATAATAAATTACATTAGCTTATTTCTAATTTCTTATTAATATTTTTTGTTGGAAAATGAAGATCAACCAGTCAACAAATCCTCTTAAAGTTGACCAAGCCATTGAGGGAATNAAGATAGATTGAAGTCGGATTTGAAGTCAGATTTGAAGAATTCGGAGATGGTGAATGTGTATTAGGATTAAAAGTTTGTAATCCATGTGTAGTTTGTAATATCTAAAAGGATGACTTGAGAGATATAATATCCTGCGGGCCTACACCTAAAGAAAGGTAAAGAAATATATAATTATATTAAATAACGAATATATCCATTTTACTTACTAATGTTATTATCATATAAGATACCCAGAGGATAATTAATTTCCGAATTATCTAGAATAAACCATTCATAAGGAGTTTTATTTATACAGCTAGATTAGGATTAACTCAACTCATGAGTCCAATCTCCATTCCATATATATATATATCCGAAGCACTGAAGAGTGAACATCCTTGATTTAACAACATTAGCACTGGCTGAATTCTTTAAATTATTATTAACAAAATACCTTTAATCAATTTAATAATAATAATATAATAAATTACATTAGCTTATTTCTAATTTCTTATTAATATTTTTTGTTGGAAAATGAAGATCAACCAGTCAACAAATCCTCTTAAAGTTGACCAAGCCATTGAGGGAATATTAAATATGTTCGTCAGAGATTGTAATAAACACTTGTAATTTCATTTAGAAAAAAACAGTCCACTCATCTAAAATACTTTGTTCAAAGTTAAAATTGTGTTTTTCAATCTCACTACAATATTGCTTATGCACAAAACAAGAATTATGTTTTATTGATAAACTCGATTTTAATATAGGAAACTCGTGAATAAATTCGCCAATCCCGCATGTGAACACATAAAATGGACAATATAATATCTAAAGGCAAATGCATAAAATATATTTATTTTCTTTAGATGTTCATTTATCAATTATAGTATTTATCCTAATCAGATTCAATTATAATATATTCTCAGTACTTGAAATGATCATATCCTAAATTCAAGAACATAAATTTAATTTATTAATAAAATATTTACTAAATGGATTATAATAATTAATGAAAAAATGCCTATTCTCACTATCCACAGGTTTTGATTCAAATATTGGCAACTCCTTGAAATTTTTTTTCTTATCTGAGAATATTCCTTTTGATATTCAAGTTTAAAATAATAAATTTCTATAAAGGACATACACATCATCTATAAAACCCAGTATACATAATATTATGTTTCTATAGAGCTCTTTGGTCTTCAACATATTAGCAATTCTATTCTTATATCCAATAATGTGTAGGATTAATCCAGTTCTGACATTGCATTGATTTCATGACCTGAACAATTCTGATCATCTTTTTTTTTTAACATTTGATTCAACATTTCAGAGTTCTTTCACCTTGTTAAAATACATTAAAAATACAAACCACAATTTTAACACATTAAATTTTGGTACCAACTTATCAACTTTGAATAATAGAATGTAGACATGGGAAATTCACTCTGGTCTTCTTTAAAACAGTTCCTATCATTAGAAACTGATCCCGACTAGAATAATGAAGAAATTCACGTTAATATAAAACTTAATATAAAATTTAATTCAAAAAAAGAATATACTTACAAAAATCTTCATTAAATTCAAAACTTGTCTTTTCCATTTCATATTATCACTTGTTCTTAATTTTTAAGCGTTCTTTTTATTAGTTCGCTTAATTTCTGTACGGAATAGCCATCATCTTAGTACTTTGATCTTATGATGTGGAATCCGAACTGTTTTTCAGGAGTATCAAATGTCAATCATTATTTTTCAAATGATCTTTAAAAACTTCTCAATGCCTTTGTTGTTGTTGCAGAACTTGTCGTGTTGATATCAGGACTGTAAGAAAAAAAATTTATCATTAAATAAATAATATTAAAAAAACACAATAATTTTAGCATAAAATATTGAAATTTTTCTTTATAATTGCAATTTATTTTCTCTTTTCCGTCCTTCATAACTAGGTTAGATACCTCTTCCAAATAATGTTAAGGATCTTCTTTCGCGCGTTTTAACGTTTTCTTGCTAGATTTACCACATGAACATGATATTTTCAACCCGACCCGATAAAGAAAGAATATCATAAACTTAGAATGGAATGTCGGCACTAAAATTATTATTTTATGCACAACAAATAATTTTTTGAAAATAATAATTCACCTAATTCACCTAAAAATTATTATATATGAATAGAACCGAAAATAAATTTGTTTGATCTAATATATTTAAACAATAAGGAAATAAAAATAAAAATATTAAATCTTTTCTTTTGGACAGACGAGAATCGTGAATTGGGTAATAAATAAATAATAAATCTCCTATCCTAATAATAATAAAAGAAATTTGAATTAAAAAGAAAGAACATCAATTCATTATGACAGAAGCTCAAGTATGATTTATCCTTGTTAATAATATAAAAGGAAAAGAAAATATTGCTTTTTCATAAAATAAATTACTCATCAATAAATCAATATTTGAGGCAATATTAAAAATTTGCAAGATAGAATATTATTATTGTTTTATAAAATAAATATTGAAATTTCATAATTGCTGATGATTTTGGTTGATGGAGTTCCAGTATCCCCATCATATTCATCAAATAAAAATATATTCTATGAAAATATATATAATTATTATAACTATTATATTATATTATATTATATATATATATAAAAAGATAAAGATTTAAATAATTTAAAGCTATTCTAACTTTCTAAGTAATAAATTTATATATAATTCTCACAGAACATAGGTAGGTAATTTAAAAGTACAAATAAATAAGAGAAATAAGCTAGTTAGAGTAAAGATTAAAATAAATAAAATTTTATTATATATAAATAACCTGCTATAATATAAATTCTTATATTGTAGTAGTAGAATAAATTTAATTGGTCAATATTATTTCATTTCTTGAATTAATTTATCGACATCATCTTCTTCCATTAAATCTATATAATTTCATCCATCATTATTATTAATTATTAATTTAGATTAAAAATTCAAATATAAAACCATAATGAATTAAAATTTATATCTTACCAACAACTTTTTCATTAACTTTATAACTTTCATCATCTTTAAATGAATCTATAAAAACAATAATAATTAATTAAATAAATTAATTAAATTAAATAAATTAATTAAATTAAATAAATTAATTAAATTAAATAAATAAATAAATAAATAAATAAATTAAAAATACATAAATATAAAAATTAAATTCTTTAATTACCAGATTTTTCAAAAACACCAGAATTATTTAAAAGACTATCCACTTCTTGTAAAAGATTTTCTTCCTCATCTTCATCTTCAAAATAGAAAGATGAACTCGGGGATCCGTTTTTTGTCGGAATTTTTAGTGAATATTCAGCTGATTCTATGGACAATAAAGATGGTTCTGGTGATACGTCTCTTTTAAGTGCTATACTTTCAAGATAATCACTGTTGTCATCATTATTATTATTATTATTGTTGTTGTTGTTGTTGTTGTTGTTATTATTATTGTTATTATCGTTATTATCGTTATTATCGTTATTATTATTGTTGTCGTTATTATTTGATGTTAATAATGAATCTGGTATACCTCTTTGACTAACCATTAATCTAGATCTTCGACGTTCATTTAATCGTTTACCAAATCGAGTAGCCAATTTTACTCCATCTGTCATAAGTAAATTAAATATTTCACGTCCTAATCCTTTTTGTCTCTCTTGAGGAGCTTCAACAAATTGGAATGTTGAAATAAAATCACTATCAAAGAAAGTTTCGAGGTATGCATCTGCCAATATAATCATACGAAATGAAGGAAGGGAAATATAATGATGTGCTTCCGCGTCGGCATCATCGATTTTATTATTGTTTTCATCATTAATTATTGTATTAAGTTCTTTTGAATCAATTTCAATAAAATTATTCTCTTTAATTTTAACTTCGGGTGGAGAAGATGACGAATCACTAAACTCGAATGCATTTTTAATGAAATTGGATACGGAACTAAGGTGACCATCATCTTGACGTGATCGAAAAATGAATAAAAAGCTTTCAGACATTTGTAAAATTTCTTCTTTTCTTAGGAAACCATCTTTATCTCCATCATGAAGATTGTAAAAAAATTCCATTCGAGACATTAAATCTCCAAATATAATTTCACCAAGTCCGGTCACGACATCTTGTATTGTTAATCCATTTGATTTTGATCGATCAAAATGATTAAATAATTTATTAATAAATTCATATCCTACAAGTCTTCTCCCTTGATTATCTCGTGGTGATTCATTTTGGACACCTAATTCATCATCTAATTTAGCCCAACTTGCAATACTCCCTAAAAATCGATAAAAAGTTTTCAAATCCATTCGAGGATCATTCCTAATACTATGTTGTTTACTATAAAATTGGGCACTATAAAATTTATCATAAATTACTGAAATATTATCCTTTGTGAACTTGGAGGTATCATGAATATTACGTATTTGACTTCGTTTAGTAAAACTTTCAATATTATGAACTACTTTAAGTTGATGAGCTTTTCGTAATTCAAGTATACTTTCAATTGTAATACTTTCGAATTCTTTAAATGCTACACTCATTAAATTATGAAATTTGGTAATTTCTTTGATTTTAGAGTCCGTACTATTTGGATGAGCAGGTTCATGCAATGTTGCAAAATAGTTCTTTAAAACATTTATAAATGCTCCATCATCAGAAATTTCCATAAGTTGATCCCCATTAATCTTTAAAATTGCTATCAAAAATTTTTTTTTTTTAAAAAAAAAAAATTATTTGTTTTAATTACTATTGTTATTATATTTTATCTATTAAATTAAGAATATTCAGAAAATATCTCACCTAATCTGTTGATAAAGAGATTTGATTAAAAATTTTTTTTTTTTTGTAAAAAAATGTAAACTTTTTTTTTTCATAAATAAATAGATTTATAAATGTCTTACCCAATTTGAAATAAAACCCTTGGTCCATCCATAAAAAAGCAATCTAATACTCGAAAAGCAAAGAGAAGAGGCATAGAATTGATGTAAAGACTTAAAAACCAAGGTAAGCATGCAACTGATAATTGAATATCCGCATTCTGAAAATGTTCATAAAGCATAGGCATTTTGGTTTGAACATAATGTTCAAATATTATTTGATCTAACATTGCACCATACATAGATGTACTAATTAATCATATTTATTTATTAAAAGAATTAAAAAAAAAAATTTAAAAAATTAAAAAATTAAAAAATCATGAAAAATAAAGCAAGTTATATATTTATATAATTTAGTCATAATTCAAGTACCTATAATAACCAGGCAACATTTTATCACATAATACACTTAAAATCCAAAATGCTTGTTCTTCACTGGTATATCTAAAATAATATAAAATAATAATAATAATAATAATTAATTAATTAATTCATAAATTCACAAATAATAATAAAATCTTAACCCTTACATCAAAATGGCAGAAGTAACAATATTCATTGCTTGACAATAACCTAATACCGGATCTTTCCAAGAATAAGCTGTCAAAACCCGTCTCAATTTATTTATTCCTTCTGGTTTTTGATATGCAGAATATTCGGGAAGTGATCTACACAATCAATATCATTATTAGATAACTTCAAGTTAAGTAATAATAATAATAAAAATAAAAAAAAGAATTTTAAAGTTCACCTGTTCAAATCCTTTTCAATTTCTTCTGTAGAGTGAGAAATTTTACCATCAGATTCTTTATGTAATCTGTCATATAAACCTTCATTCATAAATCTTAAATACATTGCACCGGAGCAAAGTTCCCACATTTCCCCACGTAATTTATTTGGTAATCCAACACGAACAAGTTTACGAAAATATGGAAACCTAATAAGGGTAAGATTTCGGCCATTTGCTAAAAAAAAAAACAACAACAATGATAACATTAAATTTATTGAAAAAAATAAATAAATATACAGAGACTTATATATACATAAAATAAAATTTACTCTTCATATATTCAGTCCATAATTTTGTTTTAAATTTATCACTTGATCTGGATTAAAAAATATAAATACAAAAGATCAAAGATTTGTTAAAATTTATTAATTTATTCATGGAAAGAAAGAGAAATCTTTTACTAACTTTTTGTTATCATCAGGAAATCCAAAAATTAACCCTAATCCTCCAATTGGTAACTCTTTTTTAGGATCCAATATCAAAGTTTCTGAGAAACATGTACTCAGAAATGGTCGTAGAGATTTCATATGACGAACTTGAGATTTTAGATTCCCTTTAAGAATTTCACAAAAATTTTGACATTCTGATTTTGTTCCATCAATTTGGAATGTTAATTTCATTTTATGCCAATTTAAAATAGAAAGAGCAAGCATACGGGTTTTACTACTACTATTTAAACGTTCTACTTTGCGCACAGTATATAATGGAATAACTAAACTACATCCTCCTCTTTGATCTGAAGATGCAAAGGCAAGGTAACCTTCCGAAAGTTGAAGTCTACCATTTTGACCTGCTTTTATGTCTGGCATTGAGAATTCACAATTACTTTCATGTAACATATGTTCTGACGTAGGTAAATTGAAAAATGTTTGAAATTCTATATCCCGTTTTTGATCTTCGAGCCCTTTTTTTAAAGGAGGAACCATAGGTGAATTTGGAGGTTCTTGCTGACTTAATAAAGATGAATCTAACTTTGAATTCACATCATCCTCAAAATCGTATAACATTCCAGGTGCTGGTTCAAGAGCATTATTTTTCAATAATCGTTGCATTGATAAGGTTGTTAATTGAACCAAAAGGTCATGGGTCTAAACGTTGAATTTATATTAAAAAACAATATATTTTTTTTTTTAAAAAAAAAAAGGCTCCGAAAAATAGAATTAAAATAATAATAAAAATAATTTTTACGTCGTCACGATGAAAAAGATTCGAAAAAAAATGCTAAGAAAGTAGAATAATAATAAAAATAATAAAAAATTAATAAAAATTGATTAAAATTATAAATTATTTTAAAATTAAAAATATCAACATCAAACATCTATTAAATAACAAACCTCTTTATTATCTTTTGTTGTANGCATTGAGAATTCACAATTACTTTCATGTAACATATGTTCTGACGTAGGTAAATTGAAAAATGTTTGAAATTCTATATCCCGTTTTTGATCTTCGAGCCCTTTTTTTAAAGGAGGAACCATAGGTGAATTTGGAGGTTCTTGCTGACTTAATAAAGATGAATCTAACTTTGAATTCACATCATCCTCAAAATCGTATAACATTCCAGGTGCTGGTTCAAGAGCATTATTTTTCAATAATCGTTGCATTGATAAGGTTGTTAATTGAACCAAAAGGTCATGGGTCTAAACGTTGAATTTATATTAAAAAACAATATATTTTTTTTTTTAAAAAAAAAAAGGCTCCGAAAAATAGAATTAAAATAATAATAAAAATAATTTTTACGTCGTCACGATGAAAAAGATTCGAAAAAAAATGCTAAGAAAGTAGAATAATAATAAAAATAATAAAAAATTAATAAAAATTGATTAAAATTATAAATTATTTTAAAATTAAAAATATCAACATCAAACATCTATTAAATAACAAACCTCTTTATTATCTTTTGTTGTAACTTTAATGGAATCCGAAACAATTCCACGTTTTGATTTCTCTTTACTTAAACCTTGAATGTCTTTTAATTCTATCAATAATTTAGTTTCTATTCCCAATACAAAAGAATAAAAGCACAAGTAATTTTCGCTGATATACATCCATCCCTGAATTATACCACGATATGCACAAGAATAATCTTTTGAATGAAAGTTATGATTAGAAAAAAATAAATAAATAATAATATATAATATATAATAATGATATATAATAATAGATAATAATATATAATAATAAATAATAGATAATAATAATATATAATAATAATAATAATAATATATAATATATAATAATATAATAATAATAATATAATATATAATAATATAATAATAATATAATATATAATATTATATTTATAATATTTATAATATTTATATTATCAATTTAAAACTTACAATTAACTAATCTCTCGGTTTGCATTACATCAAATGTTTGTCGAAATGCTCTAGAAGCAGCTCGTACACTTTCATCTTCAGAAACTTCATCAGTTCCTTTATCTAAGTTTTATTCCAAAAAAAAAAAAAAACAAAAAAACAAATCAGTCAAATCAATAATTTAGTTTCTATTCCCAATACAAAAGAATAAAAGCACAAGTAATTTTCGCTGATATACATCCATCCCTGAATTATACCACGATATGCACAAGAATAATCTTTTGAATGAAAGTTATGATTAGAAAAAAATAAATAAATAATAATATATAATATATAATAATGATATATAATAATAGATAATAATATATAATAATAAATAATAGATAATAATAATATATAATAATAATAATAATAATATATAATATATAATAATATAATAATAATAATATAATATATAATAATATAATAATAATATAATATATAATATTATATTTATAATATTTATAATATTTATATTATCAATTTAAAACTTACAATTAACTAATCTCTCGGTTTGCATTACATCAAATGTTTGTCGAAATGCTCTAGAAGCAGCTCGTACACTTTCATCTTCAGAAACTTCATCAGTTCCTTTATCTAAGTTTTATTCCAAAAAAAAAAAAAAACAAAAAAACAAATCAGTCAAATCAATAATTTTGTAACAATTAACCAATCAATTAATTAATTACCTTGTCGAGTAACCAAAGAATTTATCTTTGTCACTACGTAATTTTCTTTTTCTCCTGGATCATCCAATTTCTTTAATCCTTCATTGAAACTATCTATAATTATTATAATTATAATTATAATTATTATAATTATTATTATAAATAATTATTTAATTTTTTATGTTAATTTTTTATAATTACTTTCGTAATTAATTTTATAACTAATTTTATAACTAATTTTTAAAATAATTAATGAATATACCTTCAATCCATTTCCAAGCATCCTCGATACCTTTTTGAGTTTGAGAAACTGCAATTTGTAAGGTATTACCATTAACTTCCGGCTTAAAAAGTATACGAAAAGGAGGTTGCTTTGTGTCAAACCTAAAGGTAAAGGAAAAGGAGTTATAAAAAAAGATTTTATAAACAATAAAAATAACCATAAACTAAAAATAGTTAACATAACATACACATTTTGTATAGTGCCAATGACACCTCTGAAGAAAGTATTACTATTATTTGAAGCTTTAGTTCTTTGAAGAGTAAAGTTTTCATTAGATTTAATAACATCCCAAAAATGATAAGCTTGATCACAGGGTGTTGGAAGTGTGAAAACCCCACGCGGAGGATCAATATAATTCATTATTTTTTTCGAAACAAAAGTCAATTTGAATAATTCATCAATGATTTTACGATTGACATAAATAACGTTGTGGTGTGGGTGTACAACAAACAAATTTTTGTGTATAAACTGCATATATTGAATAATATGGATTATTATATTACTGTATTGAGTTTAGTTCGTTTTATTGTTTTCTAAATTCTCACGAATTTTATTTTTATAATAATAAAAAATAAATCAGAATTTATTTTTTTTTTTGAAAATAATTATATTTTATTCAGTAATAATATGAAACAAATATACTAATTAAAGTAATTATTAACTCTTATAAAACAAATAAATAAAACAAATAAAAAAAAATTCGTTGAAACTATTTGATACTTGCACATTTGCATATATATATATATATATATTTCTTTTGATCGAACGTATGGGCACTAGCGATGCACAGTAACACGCGTGCACGGGCACCATAAACTGATAAAAATGTAATTATATAAATTATTATCAATATTATCAATATAAGAAGTACAACAATTACTTACTATACCTCTCGTTAATAGTAACCAATGAAGATTATTGTTTTTGAAGGAAAACTGTGACTAGAAAAAAAGTAAATGTTAATATCAATTGTTTTATTTTCACTAAACCCAGAGTAGAGTAGAGTGGAGTGGAGTGAAGTTGGAATAATATACAGTATATCGTGAAGTTTAATGATTATCTAAGTATGTATACGTGATCTATCACGTGCTGATTCCATTTGTGGCCTATAAAAAAAAATGATTTGAAAAATATATTTTAAATCCCATACACAGTACTTGAAAGAATTTTTTGGGTTTACACATATATCCATCCATTATGGTAAGGGCTAAACGAAATCTTGATCAATTTGTAATTTACATTGTTGAAGAAAGTTGACAGGATGAAAAGGTGTTTCGATATCTTTTTTTTTTTTTTTTTTNCAACAATTACTTACTATACCTCTCGTTAATAGTAACCAATGAAGATTATTGTTTTTGAAGGAAAACTGTGACTAGAAAAAAAGTAAATGTTAATATCAATTGTTTTATTTTCACTAAACCCAGAGTAGAGTAGAGTGGAGTGGAGTGAAGTTGGAATAATATACAGTATATCGTGAAGTTTAATGATTATCTAAGTATGTATACGTGATCTATCACGTGCTGATTCCATTTGTGGCCTATAAAAAAAAATGATTTGAAAAATATATTTTAAATCCCATACACAGTACTTGAAAGAATTTTTTGGGTTTACACATATATCCATCCATTATGGTAAGGGCTAAACGAAATCTTGATCAATTTGTAATTTACATTGTTGAAGAAAGTTGACAGGATGAAAAGGTGTTTCGATATCTTTTTTTTTTTTTTTCTTCGAGAATTATTTGTGTGAATATGTGCTATTGAAATAATAGCCATTGAAACAAAGAATTAAATTCATTACATATATTATTATTACATGCATTAGGTTTATTAGGTTCATTGGGTTAATTATTTCATTAAAAAAGGGGTTTTCCTGATTACTGATTTCCTATATATATATATACAATTATTTTTAGTCTACCAGAGAAAATAAAGCCAAAGAAAGTAAAGCCAAAGAAAGTAAAACCACAGCGACAAATGTCATGAAGGAACTTCGTATCGAAAAATTAGTTCTCAATATCTGTGTGGGAGAATCTGGTGATCGTTTGACTCGTGCCGCAAAAGTACTTGAACAATTAACTGGTCAAACGCCAGTATATTCTAAAGCTAGATATACCGTACGTTCTTTTGGTATTAGACGTAATGAAAAGATTGCGGTACATGTAACAGTACGTGGACCAAAAGCTGAGGAAATCTTAGAACGAGGACTTAAAGTCAAGGAATATGAATTGAGGAAAAGTAATTTTTCGGCAACCGGCAACTTTGGATTTGGTATTCAAGAACACATCGATTTGGGAATTAAATATGATCCTTCTATCGGTATTTATGGAATGGATTTTTATGTTGTATTGGGAAGACCCGGGAATAGAGTTTCAAGGAGAAGAAGGGCGATTGCAAAGGTGGGATTCTCTCACAGAGTGACTAAAGATGAAACCATTAAGTGGTTTAAGCAAAGGGTAAGTTATAAATTTTTTTATAACAGCATTTTGATAATTTGATGTTTTTTTTTAAAACATTTATTTATAATTAACGAATTTATTTTTATTATTTTATTATTTTTATTATTTTTATTATTTTTTATTATTTTTATTTATTTATTATATTTATTAATTATTATTTATTATATTTATTATATTTATTATTATATTTATTATATTTATTATTATATTTATTATTATTATTTTTTTTATTTATTATATTTATTCTTATATTTATTATATTTATTATTATATTTATTATATTTATTATATTTATTATTTTTTATTATTTTTTATTTATTATATTTATTATATTTATTATATTTATTATTCTTTATGTATTAGTTTGATGGTATTGTTCTTAACCGTTAAATAATTCAGGACAAGATAATTATTTCAATTTATTTCATGTCAGAAGAAATATTTAAATTATCGAATTTTTTGTATAATGAAGAAGACAAGTGTTAAAATTTTTTTTATTGAATTTAAAAACAAAAAATAAAGAAAATAAAAGTAGTCGATTGTCGACTAAAATTATTATTATTAATTAATTATTGTTAATTATTCAATTTATAATTATTATTATTAATATTAATTTTACATTAGTTCATGAATGCTTTATAGAA
This sequence comes from Diversispora epigaea, assembly GCA_003547095.1. Lineage (NCBI taxonomy): Eukaryota > Fungi > Glomeromycota > Glomeromycetes > Diversisporales > Diversisporaceae > Diversispora > Diversispora epigaea. Next base: position 163,189 of record PQFF01000231.1, on the reverse strand, counting down.
TTATTATTATTAAAATTATTTGAATTATTAGTGTAATCTATTATAAAATTTACAACATCCGTTGGACCATCACCAATTATAACGATATCAAATGTTTTTAAATAAGTAATCAAGAATTTATCAATCATATTATTTAAGAAACCAACTGTTAAGCAAGTATCGTGATGAATTCCTCTTGACATTTGTAAGTCACCAACCGAATCTCCCATTAGAATTACATTACTACGATTCTCAATAATTTCATGATAAGGACTACCCTTTATCATGACCTCACTTTTGTTAAATACGTGTATCAATGGTTCTTTGAAATGATCACATATTCCAGTTTCATCATTAAATCCCATTTGATTAGAGACAATGTGCATGTTATTAGGATGAAAAAGATTTTTCGCGGCGAGAACTTGTTCAATTACATCTTTACATGTAAAAAGTGTATAAATTGTATAAATTACGTAAATGGTGTGTGATAATAATTTGTATAGTATGATATTGTGAACAATTGAAAAGAATTGAAATTAAAAAAAAAATAAATAAATATTATTTACCTCCAAGTCCCGCCGAAAATACTAAGAATGGAACGTTTTGGTTCTTGCATTTTTCAATCAATTCATCCAACCCTGGTCTCATTGCTACTTCTGTCTCAGCTACCATATCTTTTAAAACATTTTTATTGATGTTTTGTCCTATTAGAAGTTCATGAGCTTTATTCCACCATTCAATCATATAAGGTGCTTTTTCTTCCTCTGTCATTGCCGAATTCATTTCAATTGGATAATAATAATCAAGTAGCCTTTTAACTTCTATTTTATACTGTTTTTTTTTTTAATAAAAAAAAGAAAGGTTTACACGAAATATATATATTAAATAAGAAAGAAATTCAATATTCAAAATATAATATAGGATTCGTATTATGAATACAAACTTCGGGTGTCAAACGAGAGCTTGCTGATAATATGTTATGCGAACCAGGATTACGTTCTCCATTCGATCGAAAGTATCTTGTCATTGTACAATCAAAATCTACACATATGTAGAAACAAAAAAGTTAGTTTAGTTAGGAATGTTGATTTAATACAAAGAATTTTAATTTTTAAAACAACTTTACCGCAAATAATATGCAAGTTTGAAAGCCCATCTTCGACTATTTTTAATAATTTTTTGTGGGTAGTTTCAATATCATGAATACGTGCGTGTTGTTGAATAATATTGATAAGTTTCTGAGTTTTTTCGTTTGCCGAAGACATTTTTTCATACATTATTTTGAAAAATTCGAATCGAGTCCAAATTTATTTTTTTAAATTAGATAATTAACACGTGGACTATTTTTTTTATGAGCATTCTGCAAATTTATTTAATCATACTTTAAAAAAATTTTTATTTATATAAGGCGAATAGGATAAGATTCCATATTTTAAAGGTACTTTTTTTTCATTGTGTACCCTTATCCTACCTTCCTAAACCTTTTTCACTAGATCCAGAATTTGATTGGCTCACCCTTCACGTGAAGACATACATTTTTTCTTTCCTGAAATCCTGTTTAACTCTTGATCATCTTACTCTTATCGACAACAGTAAAATGATTTTTGGCCGATAAATGCAATTCGATACACCCGTAATCACTAAGCTATAATCGACTGTGATAATTTAACCGAACGAGCTAGCGTGTCACTTACTTCAATACAAGTTGTGTTTTTTTTTTTCTCTCTTTATTAAAAGTGAACAAGTCTAAAGAGTAATAGATTTTTCGGATGGGCATCGTCTTGCGCTCAGTTACCCAAAAATACCTGATTTCGTTCTGGTTCTGGAGTGAATGTGTCTTCAACCAGAATGATGAACTGTAATCCATTTTTTTCTTTAGTTTTTACTAAAAACTTTATCATTAATATAAAGAAATAAAGTCAGATTTAATTAAAGAATTCTAGAATAACTCCATCTCTCCATCTCAATACAAAAATTAAAACATTTAACTCTTTGATTAATGTAATAAGGAATATGGCATGAGTTCAACTTTTCAAAAAGAATTTTTAGTATGAGAGTTTGGAGCTTATTTTTCATTACTTAAAAAAATGTTCACGTATTTAACAGGAGGAATTAAATTTGAACTGATTCAATTCTTTTCATTAATATTCTTGATTAATGTTAAAATTAAGTCCATAAAGATTTCACTCTTGAGAAAAACAATAATAAAGTTAAAAATATTATGTAATGTAATACTAGAAATACTGATTTTTCCGAAATTTAATCATGTGTAACGTGAAAAAAATAAAATGATTAGACACGCGCGTAAATTTATTCCTAATGGCGGTTTCTACTTATGATTTTTTTTCTGATTTAGCCTCCCTGGACTCTTCACAGCGACAAACTGCAGCTACCAGTTTAATATTGCATTTACAAAATAAATATGAAGAACATTTAAAAACAAATTCAAACCCTCCAGAATTAAATGAAAATAATGATTTCGTGGGGTAGGAATTAATTAATTAAATATTATTTTATTCAAGTACTTTACTGATATAAGTTTTGAATTATATTCAGAATTACTGAAAATATTGAAAAATTATGCGGGCCAGAAGTAGCATACTCCTTGATCCGTTTGACAAGAGGTCTTGCAAGTTCACGAGAAGCTGCTAGGCATGGTTTTTCATTGGCCTTGATCGAGGTTTGATTTTTTTTTTTTTATCGATTGTCATATTAATTATTCATTTAATATCGGATCTTAAAAATTTTATTGAAACAAAAGCTTCTGGCTGGTTTTGAATGTATCACCTATGAAATTGTGACAACTCTCATCGATGAAGCATGTCCCATTAAGTCAGCTAAAGAACGAGTATGTTATAGTTGACCATCCATTGTGTTATAAATATTGTAAAATTGAAATTCGTGATCCAAACATAAATAATTATTAATATTCTTTATTCAGGATAATTCTGATATCATTTTTGGAAGAGTCTTTGGTCTTATGGCCATTATTCGATCGGGAATGCTTTGGCGTAAGAACTCTTCCAAAGAGGAATATATGGATGTTATAAATAATCTGACTTTTTGTTCGAAATGCAAGAAATATGTTCGAGAGATGTGTTATCATATAATTATTTCTAGTATCCCACACGTAAGTTCATTCAATTATTTTTCAAAAGAAGTAAATAATAATTATATAAATTAATTTTTTTTTGATATTATTATTATTATTATTATTATTATTATTATTATTATTATTATTATTATTATTATTATTATTATTATTATTATTATTATTATTATTATAGCTAAAGGATACATCATTTGAGAGAGATGCTTTAGAACATCTAATAAATGTTCTAACAGAACATAGCAAACATGGAATAAATAATCCCGATGATTTAAATTTGGCACTTGCGATTGAATATCAATATCCGGTAAAGAATTTTATTTTCTCATTTTGTAAAATTTTGTAAAATTTGTAAAAACTTGTAAAATTATTTGTAGATTTTACAGTTTAATTAATTTAATTATAATAGTTGATCTTGCGCTTACAAATCCTTAATATGATATTTAATTTAGGATATAGTGCAAAATAATGTTTGGAAAAATGTTGTAATGCACAGTTGTGATACTTGTTCTATTCAATGGAAAGTTAGCATTATGCATCGAGATAATATTGGAAATATTTCAGAAGCTATCCAAGTATGTTTTTTCTTTTTAACTAAACAACTCATAGAAAACTTATTAATAATCTATCCTTTTACGTTAGGCTAAGCCAAGCAAGTTAGCACTTGAAATTCATCAAAATCAAGAAAATCGGTTACATTCTGTATGGAATTCGATAATTCATTTATTTAATTTGGCTCCCGGTGGAAAAATTGGGGAAAATTCAATAGAATTTAGTGATTTTTGGAAAATTGTAGTGGATGGTAAGTTAATTATTTAGATTTTCTTTATTTATAATAATATTATTAATTTTCAAAATTTAACTTTTCAATCTTAGGCTGTCTTTTTGATGACGAAACACCTCATCAAAGAAAATTCTGGGGATTTCAATTATTTGAAAAAGTAATAAATATTTTCCCACCAGGAAGAATTGCTGATGTATTTACTTCCAATTTTATGCGTACTTTAATAAATAATTCTCATGATGATAGACGCTATTTACATAAAGCTGCGATACATGCGGTAAATTATATTATTAATTATATAAATAATTAATTTTGTTAGATTTATAATTAATTTTTATATTAAGTTTTATTTTTTTTTATTTTTTATTTATATTTATAATAGTTAAAAACAATTGAAAGTGTTTCAGAAGAAAACCAAAACAAAGCAAATGTTATCGTTAAATCTTTACTGGGACCAAGTTGTGATCAAGATTTTGATAAACTCAGTAATACTAAAACTGTAAAGAAGATTTTCAGTACCATGAATAATGATGCACTTGAAAATTATTTATTTTATCTTAAAGGAATATTTTTGAAATCTAATTATACGGATTTTAGGTAAATTTTTATTGGTTCCAAAAAGATGTAAAATTTAAAAATTGTTTCAATATTATTATTTTATCATTACCTAATGTTACCTAAAATTACATAATATTACATAACATTACATAATATTACATAACATTACATAATATTACTTGATATTACTTAATATTATCTTTCGTATAGTGAAATTGAACATCAACGACATTGGATAATAGAACATATATATTCAATTTTAAAAGACTCTGAAATAAATCGGTCTGAAGGCTGGATGAAATTTATTTTTGATTTATTTATGACATATGGATTCTTTACCCCAAAAGAAAATCATAAAGTATAAATTCATTTATTTCTTTCTATATTCATTTATTTTTTTTTTAATTAATTTTGTTATATTAATTTTGAAGAGTTGTTTTTAGGATGATTCTGATGAAGAAATGATTGTATATAAACCTAAAAGAAGTAATTCAAAAGGATCCCAGAAGACAAAGAAGATTAAGAAAACGAATGTCATAATTGGAGCTGCTATACCTCCCTTATCTTCTAAAACTCAAGAATATTGTAGGACTCGTTTCTTTCATTCCTTGGGCGAATTGCTTACTATTCGTTCTTTTGAAGTTGGTTAGTTTCAAGGAATTATATTCTAATTCTGAATGAAATTATTTAAAATTATTAAAGAATATTTGAATTTGAGTGTTATCATTTTTATTTTCTTATATAGATTCAGTTCGATCAATGAACGGGAATATGAGCAATGGTGAATCTTGGGTCTATTATGCAGCATGTAAATTAATAGAATTTGAAAATGATCCTCAAGTTGATCCATTGATCGTTTTGAGTGATGAAGCTCTAGAAATCCAAAGATCCGTTTACATTATTATGCAACAAATTATTAATGAAAAGGTTAAGAAAATTTACCATTTATTATTATCTTATTATCTTAAAACTTGAATTATAAATAATAACAAAAATGTATTAATATTTCTTTAGTTCAGAAAATCTAAAGAAGTGAAAGAATCGAAGAAAAAAACTGCCGATAGCGATCTACATTACGATGGATTTTTATGGTTGTTTTCCTCTTCAGTTCTTATTTTATATAATGAACCGGATGAAGCCATGGATATTTTAAAGGTTAACATTTAAATGACATATGTACCTTGAATAATATTCATAATATTGAAATACTACTTTTTTTATTCTTAGGATTTGAAATTATGTTATACCAAAATGTTCGAAAAATCAGAACATTCAAAAAAACAGAAAAAATCAAAAAAATCAAATAAAACTTCTGATGAAAGCTATTCTCACGATCCTGCAGATGTAATCGTTGACATATTGCTTGGATTCCTTGTAAAACAATCATCTTTCTTACATAATATGGTAGAAATAACATTCAAGGCTTTTTGTGACATAATTACCAAATCTTCATTAAATTTGATGTTGGATGTAAGTATGATTTAATTTAGTTATATTTTTTCAATTGTATTTTTCTCATTTTGATTGGTTTAATATTTAATATTCTATTTGGGACATTTAGATATTCACGAATAAAGGAGTTGATGGAAATGAATTGATTGAAGCAATGGATATCGATGATAACGATATGTTTGATCAAGATGAAGATGATGATGAAAGTGACAATAATACTGAGGATGATGATGAACCTGGTTTTATTAATTTTACTAATACAAAAAGTAGTAAAAATGAAATGTTAGAATTCCATAAAGATGATGATGATGATGAGGATGAAAATGATGAAGAAGATATTAGTGATCAAGAAAAAATGATGGAACAATTTGACTCCAAGTTAGGTGAATATTTTAAACAACAAAAAATTGGAAAGAAAAAGAAAAAAGGTATGTTCTTCAGATTTCTATTATTTAAATATATATATACTCAAAATTCAATAATTCATTTCAAACATATATTTTATATTATATTTTAATTATATTTAATTATATTTAATTATATTTAATATAGATGCCAAATATCAGAAGATACACTTCAAACAAAAAATAATTGGGTTATTGAGGATTTTTGTTCGAGCACAACCCACCAATCCACTTATTTTTGAACTTTTGGTTCCTTTACTTGAATTGACAAAAAGTTCAGACTCTGATGAAGTTGCAAAAAGCATAGATCATTTTCTTAATACCCAAATTGTAGTGAATAAAGAAGTTCCTACCCAATTTGAAGATTCTTTAGTACTTAATATAATGCAACAAGTTCATGAAATGATTGGAAAGGCACGAAAGGCAAATCTCGCAATTTTATGTTGGAAAACCAGTGCCTACTTATTTAAGTCTTTAATTCGATGTCACAAATGTGATGAATATCCAAAGCTATGTAGTAAATATTCTAATCCATCTATAAAGAAGGCTGTCAATATTTATGAATCATCATATCAAAGATGGTTGACAAAAGCTGGTTGCTTGCCAATTATATCCTTCTTACAGTTATTTGATTGTATTCCACAAGTTCCATGGCATTTATCCAAAATATTTCTCGGAGGTACTGATCCCAAGTCTGCCAAGAGTCCCAAAAAAGTCATCCTCGCTTATGAAATTTCAACATCTGCCTTCAAGCATATTATTCCAAAGAAAAAAACGGTAAGAATTTGTTTTTTTTTTTTTTTAAAAAAAAAAAAAAA
>PQFF01000231.1:55174-155969 GCA_003547095.1 Diversispora epigaea | reverse complement strand
TTTTTTTTTTTTTTTTTTTAAAAAAAAAAAAAAAGATACATTTTCTAATTTCGTTATTATTATTACTTAGGAATTGTTGAATGATAATAATTCCATAGTTAAACTGATTCAAAAAATGCGTGATTCTCTCAAGATCACCCTTCAATTTATTTGCGACGAACGTGGTGAAAAAAAGTTTGATGACCAAGCAATGAGAGTAATAATTAAATTTGCTATTCTTGCTATCAAAAGAACCAATATGTACGTTCCCAAAGAGAAAGTAAGTAAAAGTACTCGAGTACTATATTTGTTTAAATTCTTAATAATAAAATAATTAAAATGTTTATGGTAATAATTATTTTGTTTGTATAGTTAACCGTTGCTTGGGATGCAACCAATCTTTTATCAATATTAATGAAAATCAAAGAACTTCCAAAACTCAAAAATTCGCAGGCCATTAAAACTTTAATTAGTGAAGTTAAAGCTCTTTTCCCCAATATTAGATTATAATATAATTTTGATGTATCATATGTAAATGTATTTCAGAAATTTTGTATGTTTAATTTATTATTGTTATATTTTACCTGGGTAAATATTAATAATGTAGTGGTAAATCTGGTTCCGAATATATCTAATTTAAATTAAATAAAAAATAATTTATAATATATAATATTCAGTATATTAATTTTTTTATCTATAATGATTATCGGTCTACAGATAATTTCCATATCAGATAAATTAATCACGTTTTCTATATCTGATGTGAATTTTTATCTATGCATGTGGTTTGTGGTGCTTAGGGTGATTTGTGTAACTGCCAAGAAATGTTTGTCATATAAGGGGATCTATTTTAAGGACACTCTTACATTTGATCGTTAGTGTAACATCATCAATGAACATTATTTAGAAATGAAAACATAAAACATATACATGTTGATTTTGGAATAATAAAATAATTTGGAATTTGGAACTATAATAATTAAATAGTAATTTAAGATTTGGAATTTGGGATTTGGGATTTGGGATTTTGAGAAAACTCCTTTTGACTGATTGCTATACTATGAAAGTATCACAAGATAATGTTACGATAGAAATATACGAAGTAACAAACTCCTGATTGTTAAAGAATAACAAATGTCCAGATATGGTTAAAGTTACAGTTCATGTAATACAAAATAATACAATAACCTTGGCAACAACACCATGTTGAAAACCAATGGTTGGTCAAAATGATTAATGGAGATTAGGAAATATTTTCACCCCCGTGATTTTAATTAAAAATTTAAAATAGAAGTTATATAAAATAAATTGAATCTAATAGAAAAGATTCTTAATCAAAAATAAAGTATGCGAACGATCATTATAATTCTTCATATGATTGTCTTCAGATAATGAATTATTATCGATTGGCATTAATGAAGTGTCAATAAAAGAATAGTGATTATGACGATAAAAAATTCAGCGTTTACAGTTCCTTTTTGTTGTACAAGATACAAATAATTAAAGAATTTTTAAAAAAAAAAATCTTTTCTCCATTCTGTTTTTTTAAAAAATTTCTTTTCTCCATTTTGTTTTTTTTTCTATTCCGATTTTTTTTTTTTTCATTATCTAATAGACTTTTGTTGGATCAAAAGTTGATTTGTCTTTATTTAATGTTTAAAGGAATGATCAATAAAAGAAAATTGCTGTTGTGCAGCTACACCTCATCTCCATTATAATAAATGCTGTGTTTTTTTCTTGATATGCGACGAAATTTGTGAATTACATAAAATACAAATTTTATTTTCACTTTATTATATATAAAACATTTATGAAATATATAACAGAACGGAAACTAATCTGAAAAGAAAATAATTAAAACGAATAAAATTGAATAAATAATGTAAAAATCCATATGAATTACTTTAATTTACTTATTCATCTTATCCTATTGTAAAAAAATACGTACGTATTCAAAAATGAATGCTTATTTTGCTTATTAAAATTAAAACGATTAAATTGAATGGTTTTTCTTAAGTGATATAATCAATTTAACTTTCATTAAAGTATAACAATTATTTTCTCCTTTCAATAATTTTAAAATTACATTGCTCAGATAATATTCCCAATTTTCTTCTTTTTTAAAATAATTACTAAAACAATAAAGTTTTACCAAATGAAATGCATTGAAATCTTTTTGTTTTTCTTTATGTTTGGGATATTTCCCATATTCATGTATAAACAAAGTTCCTAATACCGCAGAATAAATAATTAATTGATTATAAATATTGGATTTATTGGGCGCTCGTGACATTTTATTGTTATTATTTGTCGAGGAATTGTCATCTTCGGGATAATAAGTAATCATAGGTCGTAGAGTTCGTAGAGTTGGCGGATAGATGGTAAATGATTTAAGAGTTGAATATTTTAGGAAAAGTGAAAAAATGGATTCAACTAATAAAAATATTTGACTATAGGACTTTTGTAAGATTTCTGGTCGTGTTGCTTTAAAAATATATTTTTTTAAAAGATTATGAACTTTGGATTTTTTCTTCTTTTTTTGTGTTTTCGAAGATTCTTGGTGACCATACCAAAGAGTCGCTTGTATTAAAAAATTCATGAAATCCAATTTTCTAAGAAATGACGGATAATTGAACGTTGCGTAACTTGGTATACATAATGAATTTTTTTCATCAAGTTTAATAAGAGATTTCTTCTTTTCTTCATCAAGGCATGCTAAATAAACCGGAATTATTTTATAAAATTTATGATATTTTGCCTTTTGCCTTTTAGTAGATTTCCTTTCAGTATATTTCATCTTGGTATATTTCATCTTAGTAAAATGACAACTCTGTAAATGATTAAAGTGAAAAGGTTGTCGCCAAAGTAATTTAATACTATTCACGCACCAACTTCTGTTTACTAATACGATAGAATGTAAAGTTTTGATATCATCTTTGTCGATGTATTTGAAAACTCTTTGAAGAGATTCATTGGGTAAATTTGGAGACATGATTAAAACTTCTGAAATTTCTCAGTTAAATTCCTCAAAAGTTAATTTTCGTTTTTCGGTACGATAATTTTCGAAAAAAAGGAATATTTAAATGTTCAAGATTACCAAACCCTTTTACATCGAAAATATCAACTACGGCATTAATAATATCACTTGTTTCACAAGATTAAAAAAGAAACCAAAGCGGAAAATTTTGTAAATTTATGGTTTCGCGATGGACATGTATACTATATTCGGTTTCCTTTTTTTTTTGTGCTCTTGAGATAAACTTACGATAAGAAATTTTTCTTTGCGTATAAATAAATGGAAGCACGTGCATTTTATTTACAATTATAAATAGAAACGCCATCTTAAATCTTTTTTTAAAAAAAAACACTTTGATTTATTATTTATTATGTATTTATTATGTATTTTTATTATGTAATTATTATAATTTGTAATTATTATTATTTTTAATGATTATTATTTTTTTAATTATTATTATTTTATCAGTAGAAAATGAATAAACTAACTAATTAATTAAAAATAATATAATAAAATCTTTTTGATTATAAGTAAATTATGTAATAAAATAATCTTTTAAAAATGAAAATTCTGATTATTAATTTATTAAGTTTTATGGTATTAAAAATAATTATTGATATATAATTAAAAAATAATTTCCAAATTATTATTCTCGATATTTCTTCAGGATGAATAATAATAATTTAACAAATAACGCAAGCATTACAACATCTTGTGCTTTTTCCCAGTTCTTTTTCATTTTTTTCCTTTATGTCTTCAGTTGATGATTTTTCACAATCTATTTAAAAATTTATTATAATTTATTTAATTCGAAAATAAATAAATATTAAAGAAATTATGAATAAATTAAATAAATTAACAGTTAATATAAATACCTTGATTAATTGTTCTGGGAAGATCATTAAAGTCCAAAATTCTGCTAGTATAAATAGCCAAAGGATTAATTTCATCTTCAGGTGGTGGTGATGATGAATCAATGTCTAGAATATCTTTATCTTTAATTTGTTTATAAATTTCTGAATCTTTTTCGTTATAATTCTTTTCCATTCCATAAAGACAAGAAAACATTTCTTGTGCCATAGGTCGATTATCAGGATCTTTATCCCAACATTCTTTCATTCGGTCTAAAAGTAAAGGTGGTAATTGATTATCCTTTACTTCCGGACGTTGACCTTCCACAATTTTTGAGGCGAGAGAACCGTCATGTGAAACATTATAATATGGTGGTATACCAGTTAATACTTCATGCATAATAATTCCGAATGAGTAAATATCAGATTCTTGACTATGTTTTGAATCAAATAATAACTCGGGAGCTACATAAGGTAAAACTCCATATACCGGTATGTTATCCGAAGGTGAAGAAGATTTATAAAATCTTATAGGTTTATATATTCCAAGATCTGAAAGACTAGGTGTAGCTACATCCATCTTTTCAATCATGATGATATTTCCCGGATGTAAATTTTGATGTAATCTAGATTCCTTTTGAAGATCTTTAAGAGCGCAAGAAATATCTTTTAATATACATATTTTGTCGTATAAAGTAAGACTTGTATAATTTTTGTTCAAGAATTCTCGAAGACTTCCTTCAAATGAATATTGCATGACTATCATGTAATCTTTTGATTCCGGATCTTGGGTAAATCCATAAATTGTAATAACACGAGAACTGATTGCTTTGACTTGTTTTTTAATCTAATATTGATAATAAATAATATAAATAATATAAATGATATAAATAATATAAATAACATAGATAATATAAATAATATAAACAATATAAATAATATAAACAATATAAATAATAAATAAATCAAATATAAAAATATAAATATAATGAATAAATAAAATAAAATAAAGAATGAATTACCTCATCTAAAAATTCCATGGAAATCTTATCTTTTGAATCGGCAATTCTTTTTAAACAAACATTCTTCCTTCCTGCTCTCTTCCATTCATTTTGTTTCAAATCCCATTCGTGTATATATCCATCTAACCAAATAGCTTTAGAAATCGTTCCGAATCCTCCTTCTTTTATGAATTCAATATTTGAAAATCTATCAAAAGGAATCCATTCGATAGTAAAACTAAATCGAAATTCTTCCATTTGTACAGTACGAATGAATTCATCAAGTATCTCATTTCCACTTGTCCATTTGTTAAAATTATCCTGAAAATGTTTTTCTATACATGACTTACACCAAGTTTGAAATTTTTTGGTAGGTCCATTACATTCTTTACATCCAACACTCGTTCTGAGTACTGGTCTACGAGATTCTGGTTTTAATTCTGATTCTGAAATGTTGTTTTCGTTGTTTGTGTCGTTAGTTTCCGTCATTTTTTTTTTTAAAAAAAAAACCAAGATATTTGTTATTAATTTTATAATTTAAAATATTAGATAAGATATTATTAATCGATAATGTTCCATGTCAATGGTTTAACTTATATAAACTAGCTTATTGTCTGATATTTTAATTTTTCAAGTTTTTATTTATCATATTAAAAAAAGTCATAAATAAATAATAATTAATTAAATGATTAAATAATTAATTCTTTTAAAAAAAAACCAAGAGCAAAGAATAAATTATTGCTACTGGGTTGATTTTTTTTTTCTTTGAAAAAAAAAGGAATATAAATTATTTATAAATTGTTTAGTACTAAATATAGATAGAACCTCCATTTATGCCATTTTATAACATTTATGCACCTCATGCATTTAAAAGATTGAACAGACTTAAACGCACAAACTAAACTATCATTAAACTTGAAAACTTGAATAATTATGGTTGTCATTATTAGGTTCTTAAATAGTTTAAATAAATGATAAAATAAATGGTAAAATAAATGATAAAATAAATGGTAAAAAATAAATCGTCAAATAGTTATTTTCTTTTCAATTATTCCAAATCCAATTTTTTCGTTTTCAGAACAATGAATATATGTTAAACAATTGAATTTTTTCATATTGTGTAAATGATGATGATGTTGAGGCAATTTCTCGCAGAAAAATGGCATAAGTAACACAGATGAGACAACGAAGTTCGTAATAGAACAATGAATAATAATAATAATAATAACCTTTATTAACTAAAAGTGGTTATCAATTTGTGTTCAGTTTAATATTATTCGCATCGTGTAACCTTGAATGGTTTACAAAGAAATTCCCAAAGTTATTTCCTTGATAATGTGTAAATTGTGATGGTTGATGATGTAAATGCTGCAGTTAATAAAATGTCAAAATGGATTTTCTTTCGGCGGCGTAACTACTTAAAGAATTACTTAAAGGATCAACTACTGAAGAATCAAAGAATTAATTACTTAAAGAATTATTCTAAAAGTAAAGTATTATTTTATTTTATTTTGGATAGTAGTTCCGATCTGATATTTAAGCAATCGACGCATTTGCATTTCTTTTTAGTAAGTGATCTTTGTACATTATTTCCATGTGTGTGTGTTGTTGAGTGTTAATTCTGCACGTCAAATTCTTTTTTTCTTTCTCTTTTTTTTTTCCTTCAAATCCTTTTTTTTTCCAAAATCCTTTATTTTTTTTAAAAATAAAAAGTAAAAAATAAAAATAAAATGGTTTCTCGTCTTCCACCCGAAATTCTTCAAGAAATATTTAAATATAATCTATGTACCAAAAGTCCAATATTTGAGAATTTAAAAAAATCATGTTTGCTGGTTAATCGTTATTGGTGTTATAATGCAGTTTCATTAATTTGGGAAGAACCATTAAATGTTTGTTCAACATCTGAATCAAGAAAAGATTCTAAAGATGATATTATGGAAATTTATATTACAAATCTTCCTCAAGAATCTAAATCTTTATTAAGAAAATCGGGAATAGATTCACAAGAAATTTCAAGACATTCAAGAACCACTATCAATTATGCTTCATTTTTACAAAAGATTGAATTACAAGATCTTTATGATATCGTTACACGTTGGGTCATTAGATCAAAATATTATAGTTTAAAGCTTTACGAAGAAACTAAACCGAAACGACTATTACTTTATCGAGAATTATGTAAATTCTTTATTTCGCAAAATCCAAAACTTAAATTTAGTATACGGTTAGATTCTATAAAATGGAATGAATATATACATTTTCAACAATTATCAGGTATTATTCCTGTCAATTCGTGTTTAGAGAAATTAATTTGTTATACATTAGTAAAAGATGAAATATATGAATCAATAAGTAAAATATTTACCGAAATCAAAGATTTAGAAATAATGTGTAATGAAGAAAAAGATAATATTGATAATATTGGATTAGCTTCTTTAATAGATAAGATGCGAGAAAATACAGCATGGTCTTTAACAATCAATAGAATTTATAGACCTATACCAAATATTATCAAATCTTTAGAAAAGAAGGTTCATCTTTTAACATCTTTAAATATTTATGGGGATGGACCATATCCTTCAAAAGTTTTTTCAAAATGTAAATTATTAAAAAAATTAATAATCGAAGTGGATGAATTTGAAGATGATAAATTAGTATTGACACCATTCATTAGACATTCATTTAAGCAATTAATGGAATTTGATTATTATTCCGGATCTACCGTAAATGTTTTATTAATTGCCATGATAATTATGAATACTCGTAAAACCTTAAAATATTTAAGAATCTCTTGGTATAAAGAAATTCAAGTGATCGATCCGAAAAATCATACTTTATTAATATCAACAATTATCACTCATTGTCCAAATCTTACCGAATTGGTGATTTCTTTAAATCAATTAACGATTAATCAAATACCTGATGTTATGCGTAAATGTAATAAATTAAGAAGAATATTTTTAAATTGGTGTGAAGAAGAAGAACCAATTGAAATAAAAAATTGGGTATGGAATTTAGGAGAAACGATTCCTTCATTATTACAATTACTTTACTTTGATAATAATAATATGGGACTCAATATTGATTCATTAGAATTATTTCTTAATCGATGTCAAAAAAAATCGATTAAATATTTAGAATTAAAAATAGACGATTGGTTATCAGCCGAAGATTTAGAAGTTAATTCTAGAAGAGTGCTTAATTTAATTGAGTTGTATGAATCAAATGGAATATTACATCCAAATACTAAATCGAATTGGGCATTGAATAGGAAAAGAAATGGTTTTCATGCTATGTAAATTTATTGAATTTAATTTTTTTTTTTAATTTTATAGTTATTGTTTTTTTTTTGATTTTTTTGGCGGTGATTTAGTATAATTAATTGTAAACAAGACAATATCTAAATATTATTTACATTATTTGTAGAATGAAATTAGATAAAAAATTATATATATTTGTAGTCATTTATTTTGTTATTATCAATATGAGAAAGAATTTAAAATAAATAAATTTTAATTCTTATATAATATGTAGAAATAAAGCAATATTTTAATTCTTATAATATTCATTGAAATAATTTCTAAATAGATATATATTTATTGTATCATCATTATTATTATAAATGACATGAGATTTTCTAAGTTTTCTCTAACTTGACTGAAAAATTCACTAATACCTTCTTTTTTTTAAAAAAAAAGTTCATAATACACATGTTTACACCAGCACAATAATACTATACTATGTATAAAGAAATTAAAATGACATAACCGAAAATTCTAAAAATTTTTTTTTTAAAATATTATCTATGAAATATACAACTAATAAAAAAAGAAATTACATTGATAAGAAATACAATTTGATATTTTAATATCGAAAAAAAAAGATAAAAATCTATACACGTTATTCTTTCTTTCAGTTGTTCTTTGATATATATATATATATATATTCTCATTGTCTCTTGACTCATTGTGTACAAATAAATTCTAAAGATTATCTTGATATCTCCACCATTGTCGAGTATACATGGTTAAATAATCTAACATTAATTGAATTGAATTTTTATTGTTAATCTTTTGATATTTAAATTTCGAATTAGAATTTGAATTGGAATTTGAATTGGAATTTGAGTTCGGATTGGAATTGGAATTTGAGTTCGGTTTGGAATCGTCCATTTCAGTAATTCCAAAGAATGGTATACAACGTGGTAAATTTCGTATCCAGGGAAATATAAATTCATTTGATGATAATGATTCGTCGGATAATCTATTTATTATTTTGTCTTCTAAATATTAAAAACAATAAAATAAAATATTGATTAAATGAAAATATAACAAAAATTTATAACAAGATTAACAAACAAGCATATATTATATTTTTACCTATAACTTTTCCATTCAATGTGATAAAACATGTCAAAGAAATATCTTTGGGATTTAGATTTGAATACTCGGAATCGTGAATCTAATTAATTAATAAAGTTAAAGATAAAGATAAATAAAGATAAATAAAGAGAAATAAAGGTAAATAAAGGTAAATAAAGGTAAAAAGTTAAAAAGTTAAAAAGTTAAACAAAGTTGAATAAAGTTCATTAAAAATTATCCAAAAATCAATGATACATACATCTCGTGAATCAGAAGAGGACACACCCCATCCAATATAATCTCCATCTTTAATTTCTAAATTTGTATACATCTTAACAAATGTCACGTGTCCTTCAAGTTCTATTTTTTGTTCGTTATTTTGTACATTTTCTCGTTGTTGTTGCATTTTATAATGATTCAAAAGTTCCATTAACCATTTATCAAAATCCTGGGAATTAGAAAAATTCGAATGACAGTTACAAAAAACCAAAAAGTAATTATTCAAATATCCACAAAACAAATAGGCTAGTGATGATGTATTATATAATCCTATTTGGAAACTTCTAAAAGAAAAAGAAATAAGTTATTGAATAAGTTATCGTTGAAGAGTAAAGTAAAATAATGAAATAGAAATAATCATAAATAAAATATAATATAAAATAGAATAAATGTTAACCTTCGAGAATCCATTCCTTTCAATCCTACTTGAACTTCATAATATAATAAGGGAGTAATAATATAATTTTCTGATTGAGTAACTACATTTAATGTTGGATCATTTGAATTATTTAAATTATTCTGTTTTAAATTAATCTGCTGCAGTTGTTGTTGAGAGTCAACATTAGAGATTTTTTCAGAGCTGTTTAAATTGGAGTTTGTTATTATGTTTGATGACTGAATTGTTTCAAAAGGTAAATCAAATTTAAATCCAGGAACGACAGAAGCGACAGGTGAGTATCCATCAGGTAAATACCTTTATTAAAATGAAAGAGAATAAAATAGAATAAAAAAGATAATAAATAATTTTAATTAATTATAATTAACATGATTTAAATATTTAAAATATTATTCATCTTACTATATGTATATGTATAAATGCATATTTATATTATGTTTATATCTTACTTGAGAGGATCTAAAATTCCACCAAAGTGTACACGACAACTTTGATTGGTTGCAAGCGATAACGCCTATAAATTAAAGATTATAAATTATAAATTAAAAGTTAAAAATAAAAATAAAATAAGACAAAATAAAAATAATAATTTATTAACTAACCGGAAACCAAGGACCTTCATTAGGAATCTTTTTTTTATCAACAAAAGCGATTCCCATATTTTCACCATTCCTATAAAATGTTATAATTCCTTCATTCCCATCAATCGCACAAGTAATAATATCTCCAATTTGCCAAGCTTCACCATATCCATTCTAAATAATAATAATAATAATAATAATAATAATAATAATAATAATAATAATGGTTAAATAAATAAATAAATAGAAAATAAAAATAGAAAATATTATAGATATTATACATTAATTTCTCGGTCATTCCATTTCTTTTTACGATGTCCATCGTAAGAATATGAATATTTATCATCACCCACACCTGCACCTCCTTCAGGATCGAATTTATTATTTTTGGTAGCCCACCCTAATTGTATTAATCCATCCGTACACAAGATTACTTCGTAAGCGTAGCGACCCTCGGAGATGGAATGGGTTGCCAGAATACTTTCGAATGTCCATGAATCATTTCGACACTAATATTATATTATGAATATAAATTAAGCTAATGTAAGTAAATGTGAATGTAAATATTTGAATGTGAATAAAACGTGGAATAATTTACTTCTAACATATCGCCCGATAAAATAATTCGGCTTGTCGAATCCATTATGTTTAATGTACAATAATAATGATTGATCAATCCATTATCATTGTTATTGATATTATTGATATTATTGATATTATTATTATTATAATTATTATTATCACCATTATCACCATTATTATTATTATCACCATTATCATAATTATCATTATTATTATTATTATTATCATAATTATCATTATTATTATCATTATTGTTTATAATAGACCAAGGTTGACTCATATGATATAAAAAAAGGTTACCATAAAATCGAATTATTGATGAATGATTTATGGGTTGTAATAATTTTTTCCAAACCGATGTGATCGTTAAAATTCTTATTCCCAAAGAATGAGGTCCTCCTTGAATTGAGAATGTTCCCATAAATAATAAAACACTTTCAGCGAGAGATGGAAATTCTTGCCATAATTTTATTAAAGCTCCAAAAAATAATTCTTCTTTAAGAATAAAATTACGAACAAATTCTAGAAATATAAATAAACATATGTGAGTGTGAAAAATTAAAATATATCATTTACAATTTAGAAGATATTTACA
This sequence comes from Diversispora epigaea, assembly GCA_003547095.1. Taxonomy (NCBI): domain Eukaryota; kingdom Fungi; phylum Glomeromycota; class Glomeromycetes; order Diversisporales; family Diversisporaceae; genus Diversispora; species Diversispora epigaea. The sequence continues at coordinate 144,327 of PQFF01000231.1, read as the reverse complement.
ACTTACAATAATATTAATAATATTAATAATACTTACGATAATGGTATGAGAAAGAGGTTATTAAATTAGCCGCGCCTTTTGACAATAAGATCTTTGCATTTTGTATTTCCTCATTATCTGGTTCAAAAACCAATCGTTCTTTTAAATTTTCTGGTGGTTGTTGTGATTGTATTTTATTATTTTTATAATAATTATTATTATTGTTATTATTATTATTATTATTATTATAATTATTATAATTATTATTATTATTATTATTATTTTTATCATTATTATTATTATTGTTATTATTATTATTATTATTATTATTATTACCGTAAGAAAAAATAATATCATAAATAAATAAATAACAATAATAAATATAAATAAATAAAAATTACCCAAATTCTTTGAATTAATAAATTTTTTAGATATCTAGTTAATCTTAAAATGTTCTCTCTTATTATTATTAGTAGTAGTAGTAGAATTAGTGGTGTGGATGGTCATTGTGATGATGATGATGAATGTGATAAACAGATTTAGGTAATGATGTGAATTCTAAAAAGAATAAATTATTTTTAATTTAAATAATTTAAAAATTGTTAGAAATAAATATAAAATATTTACCATGTNTATTATTATTATTATATTATTATTATTATTATTATTATTATTATTATATTATTATTATTATTATTATTATTATTATTATTATTATTATTATTATTATTATTATTATTATTATTATTATTATTATTATTATTATTATTATTATTATTATTATTATTATTATTATTATTATTTTCTTTCATTAATTCTTCTTCGGAAAAAGCAAATGTCCAAAACCTTGGATGATTATCATCTGACGCAAATAATAAGTTAGTAGCACTTATTCCATTTATTAAATAAATGTTGGAAAGATTCTTCTTATTCATCCATGATTTTGCTGCAGGTTGAAGAAATAATTCTAATAAAATCATTATTAAATTATAAATTAATGGAGTTCTTTCTGCAATATTCATTACAAATTCATATGCCTCATCATTATTTTTGGTAAATATTAAAAGGGAATCGAGAAATCCTAAAAGTTGATAATGTAAACGTAATTTAAAGGATGATGGTGATGGTAATGAAGTAGATGATGATGAAGGAGAAGGAGAAAGAGAAGGGGAAGAAGGAGATGATGATGATAATAACGTTTCTCGATCTATCTTTTGTGACATGATTTGATCAATTATTAATTGATTTTCATTATAATATTGTTGTTGTTGTGGTTGTTGATTATCATCATCATATTTTCCACCTAATGAAAGTAAATTATTAAGAATACAATGATGATTGGGATAACATGAAAGGATGGTTTTTTCTCCTAACAAAACAATTAATTCAATCATTGGAATCATTATGTCATAAATAAGAGTAGGGAATAATTCGTTTTCTATATACATATATATATATTAAATATATTAAATATATATAATAAATTTAAAAATATAAATAGATGTAATAATTAAAAATAATAATAAAATATATTTAATATCTTTAGATAATGTAATCACCTTTCAATACCAATATTAAAAGTGTTTTTGCACAAGTTAATTGTAACTTTTCTTTACCACACTTTAATAAAATATTTATAAGCAATTCAACACAGCCAGCTTTTATTAGAAGACTTGCCGTAGCATCTGTATAAAGAAAGAAAGAAATGAAGAAATGAATAAATGAATGAAATGAAGGAGTGAATAAATGAATAAATTAATAAAGACATGCCTGAAATTGATGCTAGATTAAATAAAGCAGCAGCTGCTGCATATTGAATATCTCGTTCATTTTCATTTCCAAGCATATGAAGTATTGTATCGATGAGACCTGGTTCACATACTATCAAACCATGGAATTTTACTAATATAATACGCAATAATTGATATAATTGATATAAATAATATAAATTATATAAATGATATAAATGATATATATAAATGATATATAAATGATATATAATGATATAAATATGTAGATATCACCATAGATGTAAATATCACCAAAGATGTAAAGATATAAATATTATACTTGAAGTGCATATCAAAGAAAAAAGCCCTGCGACATATGTACGAATTAATGATCTATCGGATGTTGCCAAAGTAATCAAACTTGAGAGTGCACCGGATTCAATAAAATCTTGGTGGGATTCAGCTAAAAAATCAAATCATTTACTAAATACGCACATACATAAATATGATAAATATGATGACAAATATGAGTGATGGAGATATAAACTTACGATATCTTGCTAAATCTTGCAAGACTATCAAACTCAAATAAGAAACATCGTCATCATGAGAATTTAGGCATGTAATGATCTTTTGAGTGATACCCGAATGAATCATTTCTTCCTGAAAATTTGCTAATTTTTTTTTATTTTATTATTATATTTATATTAATTTTTTTTTTATTTTATTATATTTTTTTTTTATTTTTTATTTTTTTTTATTTTTTTTTGTTTTTTTTTTGTTTTTTTTTCAAATCGTAAAGGAAAAATTAACAAATAATGCTGATTTCAAGATTTTCATCAAAGATACATTAAAATACATTAAATATAAATTACTAACCATTATGACGAGATAAAAATTTCAGTGACCTTAAAACTATTTTGGCGATATATAAATCTTCCATCGAAAGTAATTGTGACGTGAATTTAAGTAATCCTTTCATTTTGCGAAATTTATCTTGTCCAACATCTATTTAATAAAATTATTTACATTATTTATATAGATTGAAGATTGAATAAACTAATAATGAATAATAATAATAATAATAATAATAATGAGTAATAATAATACAATAAATAATAATAATAATAAATGATTCTAACCTTTAATAACAAATTCATGCAATAATCCCATTGACCAATAAAGAAGTTCTCCATCATCTGAATTTTCAGTACCTNAATACCAATATTAAAAGTGTTTTTGCACAAGTTAATTGTAACTTTTCTTTACCACACTTTAATAAAATATTTATAAGCAATTCAACACAGCCAGCTTTTATTAGAAGACTTGCCGTAGCATCTGTATAAAGAAAGAAAGAAATGAAGAAATGAATAAATGAATGAAATGAAGGAGTGAATAAATGAATAAATTAATAAAGACATGCCTGAAATTGATGCTAGATTAAATAAAGCAGCAGCTGCTGCATATTGAATATCTCGTTCATTTTCATTTCCAAGCATATGAAGTATTGTATCGATGAGACCTGGTTCACATACTATCAAACCATGGAATTTTACTAATATAATACGCAATAATTGATATAATTGATATAAATAATATAAATTATATAAATGATATAAATGATATATATAAATGATATATAAATGATATATAATGATATAAATATGTAGATATCACCATAGATGTAAATATCACCAAAGATGTAAAGATATAAATATTATACTTGAAGTGCATATCAAAGAAAAAAGCCCTGCGACATATGTACGAATTAATGATCTATCGGATGTTGCCAAAGTAATCAAACTTGAGAGTGCACCGGATTCAATAAAATCTTGGTGGGATTCAGCTAAAAAATCAAATCATTTACTAAATACGCACATACATAAATATGATAAATATGATGACAAATATGAGTGATGGAGATATAAACTTACGATATCTTGCTAAATCTTGCAAGACTATCAAACTCAAATAAGAAACATCGTCATCATGAGAATTTAGGCATGTAATGATCTTTTGAGTGATACCCGAATGAATCATTTCTTCCTGAAAATTTGCTAATTTTTTTTTATTTTATTATTATATTTATATTAATTTTTTTTTTATTTTATTATATTTTTTTTTTATTTTTTATTTTTTTTTATTTTTTTTTGTTTTTTTTTTGTTTTTTTTTCAAATCGTAAAGGAAAAATTAACAAATAATGCTGATTTCAAGATTTTCATCAAAGATACATTAAAATACATTAAATATAAATTACTAACCATTATGACGAGATAAAAATTTCAGTGACCTTAAAACTATTTTGGCGATATATAAATCTTCCATCGAAAGTAATTGTGACGTGAATTTAAGTAATCCTTTCATTTTGCGAAATTTATCTTGTCCAACATCTATTTAATAAAATTATTTACATTATTTATATAGATTGAAGATTGAATAAACTAATAATGAATAATAATAATAATAATAATAATAATGAGTAATAATAATACAATAAATAATAATAATAATAAATGATTCTAACCTTTAATAACAAATTCATGCAATAATCCCATTGACCAATAAAGAAGTTCTCCATCATCTGAATTTTCAGTACCTATATAAAAAATATCGAATAAATATCATATAAAATATCAGATAAATTAAAGACTAAAAATATAATATAAACAAAACTTACTATTCCTTAAACAAGCAGAGAGAAGTCCAACTATGTTACAATCCAATAAATTATTAAGCTCTTTTCTGGCCTCTAATTGTTTATTTTAAATCATAATTTTTTTTTTCCAATTATCATTATATAATTATAATTATTTAGTTATTTTAAATAATTTAACTAATATCCATTTTAATTAACATTTTACCATCAATATTCATTTTGGCAAATATCCTTACTAAAGCCTGTAAACAATATTTCGGCATTGTAGAACTACCAAATGTTTGCCATGACATATTAGCTAAAATAGGTATAAATCCTTCTTTAACTAATTGAGGATGAAGTCTATCTGAAATAAAATAAAATAAAATTATTATTTATAAAAATAATAAAAATAATAAAAATAACAAAAATAATAAATAATAATAATTAACTATACCATAAAGTGATAATTGATGTATCACCATTAAAGACCAAGATTTTGTCTCACTGTCATACAATGAATTTGATCCACCTAATAAATTCGCTAAAGTTGGTATGATTCCCAACACTACTATTTTAGATTTACGATCATCTAATAAAATATATAATGATTAATGAATAAGTATATAATGAATCAAATAATAATAACAATAATAATAATAATAATAATAATAATAATGGTTAAATAAATAAATAAATAGAAAATAAAAATAGAAAATATTATAGATATTATACATTAATTTCTCGGTCATTCCATTTCTTTTTACGATGTCCATCGTAAGAATATGAATATTTATCATCACCCACACCTGCACCTCCTTCAGGATCGAATTTATTATTTTTGGTAGCCCACCCTAATTGTATTAATCCATCCGTACACAAGATTACTTCGTAAGCGTAGCGACCCTCGGAGATGGAATGGGTTGCCAGAATACTTTCGAATGTCCATGAATCATTTCGACACTAATATTATATTATGAATATAAATTAAGCTAATGTAAGTAAATGTGAATGTAAATATTTGAATGTGAATAAAACGTGGAATAATTTACTTCTAACATATCGCCCGATAAAATAATTCGGCTTGTCGAATCCATTATGTTTAATGTACAATAATAATGATTGATCNTAATAATAATAATAATAATAATAATAATAATAATAATAATAATAATAACAAAATACTAGCAATAATAATAATGATAATCATAAATATATAAATACCATCCTCAGCTATTAAATCGCATAATGCAATTGCTGCATATCGATGAGTGTATTCTCTATTATCATCCACTTTTAACAATTCCACTAATACTTCTAAAGCTTTATTTTTCACTAATCTAGCCTTATTCTCTTCTAATAAAATATATTTAGGAAGAGTGTGAATATGAATAATAAATAATATAATATTTACAATTAACAATAATAATAATAATGATGATCTAATTTTTTTACCATTTCTTGATAATAATTGTAAAGTGATAACTGCTTTCATTCTAATTTCTGGATCTGGGTGATTACAACAATTAATCATATCTGGTAAAAATTTATCTATTAAAAAAATAAAAATAATAATAAGATCTTTAATAATAATAATAGTAATAATAAAATGAAATTAAATAATAATGGATAATAAATAATCACCTGACATTGCTCTGTCCAGAAGAATACGAATTGCACTAATAATTTATAGAAGTTTATTAGGAATTTTCTTTTATTTCTAGAAAAATGTATTCAGAATAACGCACCTATTTCGTAAACTTAAATTATCGGATATTGTCAATTCCGCTAAATTATCAAGATTTAATTCTATATATATATATATTATATATTTATATATAAGAATTTTCAACATAAAAAATAATTATTGTGAAAAAAAAACCATAAAAGTAAATTTTTTTTGACCAAAAATTTACCGTCTTCAATTTTCTTTGGTTCACTTCCTAATAATTCTCTCATTGTCACTTTTGGAAAATGTCGTTTAACTTGTTGATTTACACTATAAATCATCAAAACACCCGCGAGACCGGTAGAAAAGTATAATAGTTTTTCGTAAGTCGACATTATCAATTGTGATTATCAACGTAACGAGAATATTAAAAAAAAAATTTTCTTTTGATTGGCTATCAATCTTTAAAATATTTATATTTTAAGTCACGCATCTATAAAAACAAATAATGCTAATGCAGTAGATTTTTCCTTGTATGAAAATTTGTTTTGTAAATCCAAATTTTTTAGTAAATAAATAAATTTCTATTTTCGTGTAACTCTGTAATAAAAATTAAAATAGATAAATCGGTGTTCAATCAAAAACTATACAGACAGCAAAAAAAATTTTTTTTTGATTTTTACTCTATACTTTGCCAGGAATAGGTAAGGAGAATTTTAAGGGATAATAATAACAAAATGTTAAATATATAATTAAAATAATAAATATTTAATGAATGCATCAAATTTTTATTTAGTAAAAATTTTCTAAATATTTCAAGTATAATAAGTGGTTAAAATATTGTTAATTAATTATATATAATGCCTATGGTGCGAATTAAAGACTTGGCTTATTATTTTTTTATAAATTATTTAACAATAATTTTACAATTTTAATTTTAATTTTATTCTCTCGTTCACAAATGAATCATTCATTCTTCTTAGATCAATTAAGTTATAAAAAGAATTATCCTACTACCAACATGTCTACTACTACTATTACTACCACTATGACTCCTCACCTACCGAATGATTGCCTTAGAGATGTTTTTGAATATTTGACTCACCATCCAAAATCTTTACATTCCTGTCTACTCGTTAATCGTTTATGGTGTGAAAATGCGGTTCCCATTTTATGGCGAGATCCATTTCGTTATAATCGTACTTTTTATTATGATTCAAATTATTGGAAATCTATTACCCACATCATTTTATTATGTTTACCTCAAGAATCCAAAGATATTTTCGAAAGTAATGATATCAAGTTACCAAAATTATCTTCAAAATCTCCTTTATTTGATTATGTGGGGTGTTGTCAATATATCTCATGTCAAGATATTTATGAGATCATTTCTGAGATAATAGGTTATGAACAATCTTTCGCTGATATCTCTTGGTATTACAATCTAAATTTAGTAGAAAATGAAATTTGGAAAATGTTCATGAATAGATGTCAAAGTTTGAAATATATTGAAATTCCTAACGTATCACTTCCTTATATTCCTGGTTCTTCCATCTGTCTTCCTCAACTTACGGAATTAGAATGTTCTACTTATAAATCTCCAAAATTATTCGTTGATCTCGCGCAAATTGTTAAAGATCTTGTGAGATTAGTAATCAATCTTTGTGATGAAGATAATAATGGTTTAATTTCTTTGATAACTTCCCAAAATAGATTACAAGAAGTGAAATTGATTTCTTCTGAAGGTAACGAATGTCCAGGTATTGGTCAAGCATTAATCACTCAAGCAACTACCTTAATTAGTATTGAGTTCGAGGAGAATTTATGTTTACAACCGGAACATCTTTCTATGTTAACAAATTTAAAAAGATTATCAATCGATTTAGAAGAAGATAATTCCGGGTTAAACTTATTAGAATCAGTGATTTTACCTAAATTAGAAATTTTAGAAGTTGGTAGATTAGATGCACCTTCCCCATCATCATCATCTTCTTCCGTTTCACCATATTCATTAGAATTTTATATGAACATAATTAAACCCACAACACAAATTGAAAGAATTGAAATTGAAACTTGGCCACATCCACCAAAATATCAAATTCTTTCATATAATCAAATCATCTTAAAATATTGTTCAAAATTAGAATATGTGAGTTTTTGGTATTTTAATGAAGTATTTAAAGATCTGGAGGAATTCTTAACTTGTAGTATTCAACTTAAAGGTATTAATATAGAAGCAGTAACCGATGAAAATGATAATAATAATGAAGAATATTGGTTGGATTCATGTGATGTATTAGGGTTAATCGTAAATAAAGCATCAACAAATTTAGAAGAAATTGTATTGAGTGGAGCATGGAATTTATCATTGGAAGATCTTCAAGATTTCTTGGAAGGTTGGAGAAAACGAAAGTCATTATACTTAAGATTATCAATTGATTTTGAATTGACGAATGAACATATAGAAATGCTTAACGATTATGAAGCAATTGGTTTATTGAAAGGTTGGTCAAGATGGTAACGTATGAGATTTAATATACGTTATGTATTAGACAAGTCACCGCGGAATTGTGGAAATTGTATAAGTTAGTAAATATGAACATTGTAAAAAAAATATTGTTTTAAAAAATTATGTAAAATAATTATTTTCTATGTATTATCTTATTATATATTTTTTTCATAATAAATTTTTGTATTATTTAGAATTACTTTTTTGTTTAACTAAATGACGTGAATCTTAATGTTTTCATAAATTATATATATATAAAGATCAAATTCTCTTTCATTTATAAATTTCTTCCTCCAAGAGACACATGAAATTTTCATAATGGCTCACTATGTCCTCAAGGAGTCTTTGAAAATCGCCAGCCCTAGTAGTAGGAAAAGCTAACAATTAACTATAGAGAATTGAAAATAGATATGTTAGTAAAGATGATACTTGCAACTTATTTTACAAGTCGATTTGAATTAATACATCTCGCTTATTATTTGATATGTGTGTTAATAAATCAACAAGTTTTTGCAATTATTCAAGAAATTACTACAAGCAAGGATAATTTGCAAATAGGCAAGGAATAATTTGGGATGATTCCAAAAATTTGCCATTCAACGTGCTTTACTTTCACAGTAAGATTATGTGAGAAAAACCTATGTTTAACGATTTGCAAAACTCAATGCTTTGTAGATAATCAATGTCTCTTATTGCATTGTTTCACCTTCCTCTTGTAGTCTTGTCAAAATTAATGATTCTGTCTCGGAATTTATCTTGAATTTTGCACCAAAAATTTTGCCTATTTTTCTTCATTCGACCAGTGTACATCTCTAATAAGCTAGTAGAATAATAAACTTTGATAATTTCATTCCATTCTGTATTACAATAATACCAGCTGAATGATCTGATATTCAAAAAAAATAGTTTCAATAAACATTAAAAGTAAATTGAAAATTGGTTATCATACAGTTTTCTAACTTTATGTAACTTTCTGCATTTTGAATATTAGATATGAGATATATTCCACAATTAAAAAAATTTTATCCATTGAGATATTAATTATACAATGCCTTTTTTTCAACTTTTAATATATTTATCCATTCTTGTATGCACAAATTAAACAATAATAATTTATTTAAGTGATTACATACTGGACTGTTTTAATTTAAATAAAAACTATACTCTATAATTCCAGTGATCAAATACAAAATATTATAAAAAAAAATATTTGAGATTAAAAAAAAAACTGTAATTCAAATAAAAAAATAAAAATGTTGCACAATAATATCATGAATTCCCAACAAATTAAAGATTAATTTCATTTTCTTCATCTATGCAAAATTTAAAGATTTTAATTATCAATAATTAAATGAATTAAACAAATAATTCAAGAAATACAATGCTTACTTATATCATCAGGAATTTCAAAATCCAACTGTTTTGTATCTAAAGTAATAATTAATGTAAATATTAATTCTATAAAAAAAAATTATTTAAAAACATAATTACCATGTATATCTGTTTCAACTTTCTTTAATTTCAAAAAAGGCAAATGCCTACTTGTATATATTGCTTGAGGATGTGTTATTTTTGGATCAAATTGAATGAAATTACTATTTGCTTTATTAATTGCCCCTGCCTCAGTTTGTCTATTTAGCTTATCATTGGAATTATTCTTATATTTTTTGAGCTGAATTTCCAATTCTCTAGCAGTTGGACGATTGAGAGGATCAGTATTCCAACATTTTTCCATCAAATCTTTGAGTGATTGAGGAATCTTACACTTAATTTCAGGTTTATGCCCTTCACAAATTAACATTACAAGTTTTTCATCATGTGGAATATTATAATAAGGTGGATAACTAGTGAAAACTTCTAACATAATCATGCCAAAAGAGTATATGTCAGATTTTTGAGTGTATTCTCCTCTACTCAATGTCTCAGGTGCCATAAATGGAATTACTCCATAAATTTTTTCTGGATTATTTTCAGAAACTGGTTTACACAAACCAAAATCAGTAATATAAGAATTATTAATAATTGTATTAACTATATTACCAGAATGAAGATCTTTGTGTACTAATCCACACTCATGAATTTTAGCAAGTCCAACAATCACAAGAAGTAAATTTGTAATTTTACTTTCCCAGGTTAAATCATTAAAATAATTATTCAACATATTTCGTAGACTACCAAATATTGCATATTGCATAACCATCATATATTCATTTTCTATTGGATTTAAAGTTATGCCATAAATTGCAATTGCCCATCCACCTCGAAATTTGAGTTGATTTTTTATCTAAAATATTAATTAGTATTAATAAAACAATCATTAATTTAAATAAGAAAAATTAAAAAATAATTTACTTCTTGTAAAAATGAATTTTTAGTTGTTGAAGTATTGAGACTTTTTAAGCAAACACGTGAATAGCGTATTCTATGCCAATTTTTCAATTCATGTCCCCAAGATTCAATACATCCATCAGACCATTTTGCTTTGTAAATCTTGCCAAAGCCTCCTTTAGCAAGATATTCAACATTCTCAAATTTATTAAACGGAATCCATTCAATGACTTCCTCATAATTATTTGCATTGAGCTGAGTTTGTTGAATAAACTGATCAATTTCTACATCCCCACTTGTCCATTTATCAAATTCAATTTGGAACCTTTTTCCGTTACAAGATTTGCACCAATGTTCTCCGGTGTTATCCCGTTTGCATTCATTACACTTTCCATATTCTTTGGCATCACTAAAATGTGTTATTTATAATAAGTTATTATGAAACTTCTATATTTAAAAATTGAATTAATTGTGAATTTTAATACTTGCTTGCTATAATAGAATCAAATACACATGAAATTGATTAAAATATGCTCTTATATGTTAAATTAGTTTTGAACATTGACTTTAATGATTGAAAATTAAATTAAAAATTCACCTCCTGTAGAATAATATAAGTGTAATAATAACTGATGATCAAAATAACCAGTAAATTTAATATTAATTTTATATATATTCAATACTCACAGTCTATAATAAAATGTGTATTCAATTAATTAATAATTGATTAGAAAAGTGAATGAGTTGATTTTCTTAAAATTTTAATTTGAATGATTATATGAATATGTATACAAACTTCCTGTATAAAGTATTCGTACAATTGGTTAGAATATTATTAAATGTTGAAATTGTGATTTTTTATTATAAATAAACAAATCCAATTAATACTCACCAACTGTGATAAATTATAATGCAATTAATTAATAATTAACAAACATAATGTTATGAAATATTGCTAGATATTAAAATAATTTGAAATTATGTGTTTAATTATTATAAAGAAATCTAAATAATACTCACATGCTGTGGTTAATTGATTATCAAAAGATTATAAATATTATTAGATGTTAAAATAGTTTGAAAATATGATTTAATTATTATAAATAAATTTAAATAATACTTACTCCCTGTGATAAATTATAATATTATTATTAAATGTTAAAATAGTTTGAAATTATGATTTTAATTATTATAAATCTAAATAATACACACATTCTGTGATAAATTGTAATAATAATTGATTTGCAAAAGGTTATTAGATGTTAAAGGTTAGAATTTTAATTATTATAAATAGATTTAAATAATACGTACCGCCTGTGATAATTTATAATGCAATTTTTTAGTAAGGATTTACAAAAGTTTTAAAATATTATTAGATGATTTTAATTATAATAAATGAATCTAAATAATAATACGTACTGCCTGTGATAAATTATAATGCAATTTTTTAATAATTGATTTACAAAAGTTATAAAATATAAAATTATGATTTAAATTATGGTAAATAATACTTACTGCCTGTGATAAATTATAATTAATAATTGATTTGCGAAATATTATTGGATGTTAAAATAGTTTTGAAATTATGATTTTAATTATTTTAAATAATACTTACTCCCTGTATAAATTATAATGCAAATGATTAAAATGATTATGAAATATTATTAGATGTTAAAATAATTTGAAATCATGATTTTGATTATTATAAATAAACCTAAATAATACTTACCGCCTGTGATAAATTATAATGTAATTAATTAATAATTGAATAGCAAAAGATTATGAAATATTATTAGATGTTAAAATAGTTTGAAATTATGATTTAATTATTATAAATAAATATAAATAATACTTACAAACTGTGATAAATTATAATAATAGTTGATTAGCAAAATATTATGAAATATTATGTTAAAATAGTTTTGAAATTATGATTTTAATTATTCAAATGATACTTACTCCCTTTGATAAATTATAATATAATTAATTAATAATTGATTAGCAAAAGATTATAAAACATTGTTAGATATTGAAATAGTTTATAATTGTGATTTTAATTATTATATATAAATCTAAATAAAATAATACTCACGGACTGTGATAAATTACAATACAATTAATTAATGATTGATTAGCAAAAAGTTATGAAACATTATTAAATATTAAAATAGTTTGAAATTATGATTTTAATAAATCTAAATAATACTTACCTCCTGTGATAAATTATAATAATAATTAATTTGCAAAAGGATATGAAATATTATTAGATGTTAAAATAGTTTGAAATTATGATTTTAATTATTATAAATAAATTTAAGTAATATTTACAGCCTGTGATAAATTATAATATAATTTATTTGCAAAAGTTATGAAATATTATTAGATGTTAAAATAGTTTGAAATTATGATTTTAATTATTATAAATAAAGCAAAATAATACTTACCGCCTGCGATAAATTATAATGCAATTAATTAATAATTGGTTATGGAGTATTAGATGTTAAAATAGTTGAATTATGATTTTAATTATTATAAATAAACCTAGATAATACTTACTGCCTGTGATAAATTATAATGTAATTAATTAATAATTGGTTATGAAGTATTAAATGTTAAAATAGTTTGAAATTATGATTTTAATTATTATAAATAAACCTAACTATTACTTACCGCCTGTGATAAATTATAATGCAATTAATTAATAATTGGTTATGAAGTATTAGATGTTAAAATAGTTTGAAATTATGATTTAAATTATTATAAATAAATTTAAGTAATATTTACAGCCTGTGATAAATTATAATATAATTGATTTGCAAAAGTTATGAAATATTATTAAATGTTAAAATAGTTTGAAATTATGATTTTAATTATTATAAATAAACCTAAATAATACTTACTCCCTGTGATAAATTATAATGTAATTAATTAATAATTGGTTATGAAGTATTAGATGTTAAAATAGTTTGAAATTATGATTTTAATTATTATAAATAAATAAATTTAAATAATACTTACTCTCTGTGATAAATTATAATAATAATTAATTTGCAAAAGGATATGAAATATTATTAGATGTTAAAATAGTTTGAAATTATGATTTTAATTATTATAAATAAATAAATTTAAATAATACTTACTCTCTGTGATAAATTATAATAATAATTAATTTGCAAAAGGATATGAAATATTATTAGATGTTAAAATAGTTTGAAATTATGATTTTAATTATTATAAATAAATAAATTTAAATAATACTTACTCCCTGTGATAAATTATAATGCAAATGATTAAAATGATTATGAAATATTATGTTAAAATAGTTTGAAATTATGATTTTAACTATTATAAATAAATAAATTTAAATAATACTTACTCTCTGTGATAAATTATAATAATAGTTGATTAGCAAAGGTAATGAAATATTATTAGATGTTAAAATAGTTTGAAATTATGATTTTAATTATTATAAATAAACCTAAATAATACTTACCGCCTGTGATAAATTATAATGCAATTAATTAATAATTGGTTATGAAGTATTAGATGTTAAAATAGTTATTTAATTATTTTAAATAATACTTACTCCCTGTATAAATTATAATGCAAATGATTAAAATGATTATGAAATATTATTAGATGTTAAAATAGGTTGAAATTATGATTTTAATTATTATAAAAAACCTAAATAATACTTACCGCCTGTGATAAATTATAATGCAATTAATTAATAATTGGTTATGAAGCATTAGATGTTAAAATAGTTTGAAATTATGATTTTAATTATTATAAATAAACCTAAATAATACTTACTGCCTGTGATAAATTATAATGCAATTAATTAATAATTGGTTATGAAGCATTAGATGTTAAAATAGTTTGAAATTATGATTTTAATTATTATAAATAAACCTAAATAATACTTACTCCCTGTGATAAATTATATTGCAATTAATTATTAATTGGTTATGAAGTATTAGATGTCAAAATAGTTTGAAATTATGATTTTAATTATTATAAATAAACCTAAATAATACTTACCGCCTGTGATAAATTATAATGCAATTAATTAATAATTGGTTATGAAGTATTAGATGTTAGAATAGTTATTTAATTATTTTAAATAATACTTACTCCCTGTATAAATTATAATGCAAATGATTAAAATGATTATTAGATATGAAAATAGTTTGAAATTATGATTTTAATTATTGTAAATAAATAAATTTAAATAATACTTACTCCCTGCGATAAATTATAATGCAAATGATTAAAATGATTATTAGATATGAAAATAGTTTGAAATTATGATTTTAATTATTGTAAATAAATAAATTTAAATAATACTTACTCCCTGCGATAAATTATAATGCAAATGATTAAAATGATTATTAGATATGAAAATAGTTTGAAATTATGATTTTAATTATTGTAAATAAATAAATTTAAATAATACTTACTCCCTGCGATAAATTATAATGCAAATGATTAAAATGATTATTAGATATGAAAATAGTTTGAAATTATGATTTTAATTATTGTAAATAAATAAATTTAAATAATACTTACTCCCTGCGATAAATTATAATGCAAATGATTAAAATGATTATTAGATATGAAAATAGTTTGAAATTATGATTTTAATTATTGTAAATAAATAAATTTAAATAATACTTACTCCCTGCGATAAATTATAATGCAAATGATTAAAATGATTATTAGATATGAAAATAGTTTGAAATTATGATTTTAATTATTGTAAATAAATAAATTTAAATAATACTTACTCCCTGCGATAAATTATAATGCAAATGATTAAAATGATTATTAGATATGAAAATAGTTTGAAATTATGATTTTAATTATTGTAAATAAATAAATTTAAATAATACTTACTCCCTGCGATAAATTATAATGCAAATGATTAAAATGATTATTAGATATGAAAATAGTTTGAAATTATGATTTTAATTATTGTAAATAAATAAATTTAAATAATACTTACTCCCTGCGATAAATTATAATGCAAATGATTAAAATGATTATTAGATATGAAAATAGTTTGAAATTATGATTTTAATTATTGTAAATAAATAAATTTAAATAATACTTACTCCCTGCGATAAATTATAATGCAAATGATTAAAATGATTATTAGATATGAAAATAGTTTGAAATTATGATTTTAATTATTGTAAATAAATAAATTTAAATAATACTTACTCCCTGCGATAAATTATAATGCAAATGATTAAAATGATTATTAGATATGAAAATAGTTTGAAATTATGATTTTAATTATTGTAAATAAATAAATTTAAATAATACTTACTCCCTGCGATAAATTATAATGCAAATGATTAAAATGATTATTAGATATGAAAATAGTTTGAAATTATGATTTTAATTATTGTAAATAAATAAATTTAAATAATACTTACTCCCTGTGATAAATTATATTGCAATTAATTATTAATTGGTTATGAAGTATTAGATGTCAAAATAGTTTGAATTTATGATTTTAATTATTATAAATAAACCTAAATAATACTTACCGCCTGAGATAAATTATAATGCAATTAATTAATAATTGGTGATGAAGTATTAGATGTTAAAATAGTTATTTAATTATTTTAAATAATACTTACTCCCTGTATAAATTATAATGCAAATGATTAAAATGATTATTAGATATTAAAATAGTTTGAAATTATGATTTTAATTATTATAAATAAATAAATCTAAATAATACTTACCTCCTGTGATAAATTATAATAATAATTAATTAGCAAAGGTAATGAAATATTATTAATGTTAAAATAGTTTGAAATTATGATTTTAATTATTATAAATAAAGCTAAATAATAGTTACCGCCTGTGATAAATTATAATGCAATTAATTAATAATTGGTTATGAAGTATTAGATGTTAAAATAGTTATTTAATTATTTTAAATAATACTTACTCTCTGTGATAAATTATAATAATAATTGATTAGCAAAGGTAATGAAATATTATTAGATGTTAAAATAGATTGAAATTATGATTTTAATTATTATAAATAAACCTAAATAATACTTACCGCCTGTGATAAATTATAATGCAATTAATTAATAATTGGTGATGAAGTATTAGATGTTAAAATAGTTATTTAATTATTTTAAATAATACTTACTCCCTGTATAAATTATGATGCAAATGATTAAAATTATTATGAAATATTATTAGATGTTAAAATAGGTTGAAATTATGATTTTAATTATTATAAATAAACCTAAATAATACTTACCGCCTGTGATAAATTATATTGCAATTAATTAATAATTGGTTATGAAGTATTAGATGTTAAAATAGTTTGAAATTATGATTTTAATTATTATAAATAAATAAATTTAAATAATACTTACTCCCTGTGATAAATTATAATGCAAATGATTAAAATGATTATGAAATATTATGTTAAAATAGTTTGAAATTATGATTTTAACTATTATAAATAAATAAATTTAAATAATACTTACTCTCTGTGATAAATTATAATAATAATTGATTAGCAAAGGTAATGAAATATTATTAGATGTTAAAATAGATTGAAATTATGATTTTAATTATTATAAATAAACCTAAATAATACTTACCGCCTGTGATAAATTATAATGCAATTAATTAATAATTGGTGATGAAGTATTAGATGTTAAAATAGTTATTTAATTATTTTAAATAATACTTACTCCCTGTATAAATTATAATGCAAATGATTAAAATTATTATGAAATATTATTAGATGTTAAAATAGGTTGAAATTATGATTTTAATTATTATAAATAAACCTAAATAATACTTACCGCCTGTGATAAATTATAATGCAATTAATTAATAATTGGTTATGAAGTATTAGATGTTAAAATAGTTTGAAATTATGATTTTAATTATTGTAAATAAATAAATTTAAATAATACTTACTCCCTGTGATAAATTATAATGCAAATGATCAAAATGATTATGAAATATTATTAAATGTTAAAATAGTTTGAAATTATGATTTTAATTATTATAAATAAACTTACCGCCTGTGATAAATTATAATGTAATTAATTAATAATTGGTTATGAAGTATTAGATGTTAAAATAGTTTGAAATTATGATTTTAATTATTATAAATAAATAAATTTAAATAATACTTACTCCCTGTGATAAATTATAATAATAATTAATTTGCAAAAGGATATGAAATATTATTAGATGTTAAAATAGTTTGAAATTATGATTTTAATTATTATAAATAAATAAATTTAAATAATACTTACTCCCTGTGATAAATTATAATGCAAATGATGAAAATTATTATGAAATATTATGTTAAAATAGTTTGAAATTATGATTTTAATTATTATAAATAAACCTAAATAATACTTACTGCCTGTGATAAATTATAATGCAATTAATTAATAATTGGTTATGAAGCATTAGATATTAAAATAGTTTGAAATTATGATTTTAATTATTATAAATAAACCTAAATAATACTTACTCCCTGTGATAAATTATATTTCAATTAATTAATAATTGGTTATGAAGTATTAGATGTTAAAATAGTTTGAAATTATGATTTTAATTATTATAAATAAACCTAAATAATACTTACTCCCTGTGATAAATTATAATAATAATTAATTTGCAAAAGGATATGAAATATTATTAGATGTTAAAATAGTTTGAAATTATGATTTTAATTATTATAAATAATAAATTTAAATAATACTTACTCCCTGTGATAAATTATAATAATAATTGATTAGCAAATGTAATGAAATATTATTAGATGTTAAAATAGTTTGAAATTGTGATTTTAATTATTATAAGTAATATTTACAGCCTGTGATAAATTATAATAATAATTTATTTGCAAAAGTTATGAAATATTATTAGATGTTAAAATAGTTTGAAATTATGATTTTAATTATTATAAATAAACCTAAACAATACTTACCGCCTGTGATAAATTATAATGTAATTAATTAATAATTGGTTATGAAGTATTAGATGTTAAAATAGTTTGAAATTATGATTTTATAAATAAACCTAAATAATACTTACTGCCTGTGATAAATTATAATGCAATTAATTAATAATTGGTTATGAAGTATTAGATGTTAAAATTATGATTTTAATTATTATAAATAAACCTAAATAATACTTACTGCCTGTAATAAATTATAATGCAATTAATTAATAATTGGTTATGAAGCATTAGATGTTAAAATAGTTTGAAATTATGATCTTAATTATTATAAATAAACCTAAATAATACTTACTGCCTGCAATAAATTAGATGTAATTAATAATTGGTTATGAAGTATTAGATGTTAAAATAGTTTGAAATTATGATTTTAATTATTATAAATAAAGCTAAATAATAGTTACCGCCTGTGATAAATTATAATGCAATTAATTAATAATTGGTTATGAAGTATTAGATGTTAAAATAGTTATTTAATTATTTTAAATAATACTTACTCCCTGTATAAATTATAATGCAAATGATTAAAATTATTATGAAATATTACTAGATGTTAAAATAGTTATTTAATTATTTTAAATAATGCTTACTCCCTGTATAAATTATGATGCAAATGATTAAAATTATTATGAAATATTACTAGATGTTAAAATAGTTATTTAATTATTTTAAATAATGCTTACTCCCTGTATAAATTATGATGCAAATGATTAAAATTATTATGAAATATTACTAGATGTTAAAATAGGTTGAAATTATGATTTAATCATTATAAATAAATCTAAATAATACTTACTCTCTGTGATAAATTATAATGCAATTAATTAATAATTGGTTATGAAGTATTAGATGTTAAAATAGTTATTTAATTATTTTAAATAATACTTACTCCCTGTATAAATTATAATGCAAATGATTAAAATTATTATGAAATATTATTAGATGTTAAAATAGTTTGAAATTATGATTTTAATTATTATAAATAAACCTAAATAATACTTACCGCCTGTGATAAATTATAATGCAATTAATTAATAATTGGTTATGAAGTCTTAGATGTTAAAATAGTTTGAAACTATGATTTTAATTATTATAAATAAATAGATTTAAATAATACTTACTCTCTGTGATAAATTATAATAATAATTAATTTGCAAAAGGATATGTAATATTATTAGATGTTAAAATAGGTTGAAATTAAGATTTTAATTATTATAAATAAATAGATTTAAATAATACTTACTCTCTGTGATAAATTATAATAATAATTAATTTGCAAAAGGATATGTAATATTATTAGATGTTAAAATAGGTTGAAATTAAGATTTTAATTATTATAAATAAATAGATTTAAATAATACTTACTCTCTGTGATAAATTATAATAATAATTAATTTGCAAAAGGATATGTAATATTATTAGATGTTAAAATAGGTTGAAATTAAGATTTTAATTATTATAAATAAATAGATTTAAATAATACTTACTCTCTGTGATAAATTATAATAATAATTAATTTGCAAAAGGATATGTAATATTATTAGATGTTAAAATAGGTTGAAATTAAGATTTTAATTATTATAAATAAATAGATTTAAATAATACTTACTCTCTGTGATAAATTATAATAATAATTAATTTGCAAAAGGATATGTAATATTATTAGATGTTAAAATAGGTTGAAATTAAGATTTTAATTATTATAAATAAATAGATTTAAATAATACTTACTCTCTGTGATAAATTATAATAATAATTAATTTGCAAAAGGATATGTAATATTATTAGATGTTAAAATAGGTTGAAATTAAGATTTTAATTATTATAAATAAATAGATTTAAATAATACTTACTCTCTGTGATAAATTATAATAATAATTAATTTGCAAAAGGATATGTAATATTATTAGATGTTAAAATAGGTTGAAATTAAGATTTTAATTATTATAAATAAATAGATTTAAATAATACTTACTCTCTGTGATAAATTATAATAATAATTAATTTGCAAAAGGATATGTAATATTATTAGATGTTAAAATAGGTTGAAATTAAGATTTTAATTATTATAAATAAATAGATTTAAATAATACTTACTCTCTGTGATAAATTATAATAATAATTAATTTGCAAAAGGATATGTAATATTATTAGATGTTAAAATAGGTTGAAATTAAGATTTTAATTATTATAAATAAATAGATTTAAATAATACTTACTCTCTGTGATAAATTATAATAATAATTAATTTGCAAAAGGATATGTAATATTATTAGATGTTAAAATAGGTTGAAATTAAGATTTTAATTATTATAAATAAATAGATTTAAATAATACTTACTCTCTGTGATAAATTATAATAATAATTAATTTGCAAAAGGATATGTAATATTATTAGATGTTAAAATAGGTTGAAATTAAGATTTTAATTATTATAAATAAATAGATTTAAATAATACTTACTCTCTGTGATAAATTATAATAATAATTAATTTGCAAAAGGATATGTAATATTATTAGATGTTAAAATAGGTTGAAATTAAGATTTTAATTATTATAAATAAATAGATTTAAATAATACTTACTCTCTGTGATAAATTATAATAATAATTAATTTGCAAAAGGATATGTAATATTATTAGATGTTAAAATAGGTTGAAATTAAGATTTTAATTATTATAAATAAATAGATTTAAATAATACTTACTCTCTGTGATAAATTATAATAATAATTAATTTGCAAAAGGATATGTAATATTATTAGATGTTAAAATAGGTTGAAATTAAGATTTTAATTATTATAAATAAATAGATTTAAATAATACTTACTCTCTGTGATAAATTATAATAATAATTAATTTGCAAAAGGATATGTAATATTATTAGATGTTAAAATAGGTTGAAATTAAGATTTTAATTATTATAAATAAATAGATTTAAATAATACTTACTCTCTGTGATAAATTATAATAATAATTAATTTGCAAAAGGATATGTAATATTATTAGATGTTAAAATAGGTTGAAATTAAGATTTTAATTATTATAAATAAATAGATTTAAATAATACTTACTCTCTGTGATAAATTATAATAATAATTAATTTGCAAAAGGATATGTAATATTATTAGATGTTAAAATAGGTTGAAATTAAGATTTTAATTATTATAAATAAATAGATTTAAATAATACTTACTCTCTGTGATAAATTATAATAATAATTAATTTGCAAAAGGATATGTAATATTATTAGATGTTAAAATAGGTTGAAATTAAGATTTTAATTATTATAAATAAATAGATTTAAATAATACTTACTCTCTGTGATAAATTATAATAATAATTAATTTGCAAAAGGATATGTAATATTATTAGATGTTAAAATAGGTTGAAATTAAGATTTTAATTATTATAAATAAATAGATTTAAATAATACTTACTCTCTGTGATAAATTATAATAATAATTAATTTGCAAAAGGATATGTAATATTATTAGATGTTAAAATAGGTTGAAATTAAGATTTTAATTATTATAAATAAATAGATTTAAATAATACTTACTCTCTGTGATAAATTATAATAATAATTAATTTGCAAAAGGATATGTAATATTATTAGATGTTAAAATAGGTTGAAATTAAGATTTTAATTATTATAAATAAATAGATTTAAATAATACTTACTCTCTGTGATAAATTATAATAATAATTAATTTGCAAAAGGATATGTAATATTATTAGATGTTAAAATAGGTTGAAATTAAGATTTTAATTATTATAAATAAATAGATTTAAATAATACTTACTCTCTGTGATAAATTATAATAATAATTAATTTGCAAAAGGATATGTAATATTATTAGATGTTAAAATAGGTTGAAATTAAGATTTTAATTATTATAAATAAATAGATTTAAATAATACTTACTCTCTGTGATAAATTATAATAATAATTAATTTGCAAAAGGATATGTAATATTATTAGATGTTAAAATAGGTTGAAATTAAGATTTTAATTATTATAAATAAATAGATTTAAATAATACTTACTCTCTGTGATAAATTATAATAATAATTAATTTGCAAAAGGATATGTAATATTATTAGATGTTAAAATAGGTTGAAATTAAGATTTTAATTATTATAAATAAATAGATTTAAATAATACTTACTCTCTGTGATAAATTATAATAATAATTAATTTGCAAAAGGATATGTAATATTATTAGATGTTAAAATAGGTTGAAATTAAGATTTTAATTATTATAAATAAATAGATTTAAATAATACTTACTCTCTGTGATAAATTATAATAATAATTAATTTGCAAAAGGATATGTAATATTATTAGATGTTAAAATAGGTTGAAATTAAGATTTTAATTATTATAAATAAATAGATTTAAATAATACTTACTCTCTGTGATAAATTATAATAATAATTAATTTGCAAAAGGATATGTAATATTATTAGATGTTAAAATAGGTTGAAATTAAGATTTTAATTATTATAAATAAATAGATTTAAATAATACTTACTCTCTGTGATAAATTATAATAATAATTAATTTGCAAAAGGATATGTAATATTATTAGATGTTAAAATAGGTTGAAATTAAGATTTTAATTATTATAAATAAATAGATTTAAATAATACTTACTCTCTGTGATAAATTATAATAATAATTAATTTGCAAAAGGATATGTAATATTATTAGATGTTAAAATAGGTTGAAATTAAGATTTTAATTATTATAAATAAATAGATTTAAATAATACTTACTCTCTGTGATAAATTATAATAATAATTAATTTGCAAAAGGATATGTAATATTATTAGATGTTAAAATAGGTTGAAATTAAGATTTTAATTATTATAAATAAATAGATTTAAATAATACTTACTCTCTGTGATAAATTATAATAATAATTAATTTGCAAAAGGATACGAAATATTATTAGATGTTAAAATAGTTTGAAATTATGATTTTAATTATTATAAATAAATAAATTTAAATAATACTTACTCCCTGTGATAAATTATAATGCAAATGATTAAAATAATTATGAAATATTATGTTAAAATAGTTTGAAATTATGATTTTAATTATTATAAATAACCTAAATAATACTTACTGCCTGTGATAAATTATAATGCAATTAATTAATAATTGGTTATGAAGTATTAGATGTTAAAATAGTTTGAAATTATGATTTAATCATTATAAATAAATCTAAATAATACTTACTCCCTGTGATAAATTATAATGATAATTGATTAGCAAAGGTAATGAAATATTATTAGATGTTAAAATAGTTCGAAATTATGATTTTAATTATTATAAATAAATAAATTTAAATAATACTTACTTCCTGTGATAAATTATAATGCAAATGATTAAAATGATTATGAAATATTATTAGATGTTAAAATAGTTTGAAATTATGATTTTAATTAATAAAATAAATCCAAATCATACTCACCAACTGTGATAAAATGCAATAAATAATTGATTTGCAATTAATTAGCAAATATTAAAGTATCATTTTAATTATTATGAATCTAAATAATACTCACGACCTGCAAAAAATATAATGTGATTAATTAATAATTTATAGTTAATTGCTTGTAATGTCCAACAACATTACGTAACTATTGTCTTGATGAAAAGTCATGCAATTAATATTTAACAAGCATTAAAGCCATTATGTTGATAGCTATGTGATTAGAGGATATATGCAAACTTTGCTACTGAATTTAATACTCACATTTTGTAATTACAATTTGATACTTGTTCTCGATAAATAAAAATTCCCTGTGAAAACAAACTTAAAAATTTTTATTAATTGCTGATTCGTTTTGTGGATTTGAAGTAGTACAAAATGACTCATAATAACCGATTTGTTAAAATAAGATCAACACTAATTACAACAGATAAATAATACTATTATATGCATTGTTTTCCCTTAGTTATATTCAAATCTTATATTATTATTATTTTTTTTTATTGGTGTTTTTGTTTTGATATCGTTAGTGTTAATTATATTTATAGTGCCGGTGTTGGTATTATTGAAGGCGTTTATATTATTATTGAAGATGTTGGTGTTTGTATTATTGGAGGTGTTAAAAATTTGGATGGTTGTAGTCGTTGATGAACCTTCTTCATCTTTGTTATTAACAATATAATCAGTTATTTGATTGATAAATATATCTGATCAGGGTTGGGAAAAATAGGTTAGTACAACAGTTAGTACAGTTAGTACACTATAATAACTAATATAAAATTTAGTACAAGTACAACATTAATTTTATCTAGTACATACAAATTTTTCAACGTATCTGATGGTGTTTTCAGTATTGTTTGTATTTTTGAAGGTAGAAGTGAAAGTGGTGTTTCGAAATGTTTTATTGTTCTTTGACGCCATGAATTATTATTAATTATTATTATTATTATTATTATTATTATTTTTATTATTATTATTATTATTATTATTATTACCGTAAGAAAAAATAATATCATAAATAAATAAATAACAATAATAAATATAAATAAATAAAAATTACCCAAATTCTTTGAATTAATAAATTTTTTAGATATCTAGTTAATCTTAAAATGTTCTCTCTTATTATTATTAGTAGTAGTAGTAGAATTAGTGGTGTGGATGGTCATTGTGATGATGATGATGAATGTGATAAACAGATTTAGGTAATGATGTGAATTCTAAAAAGAATAAATTATTTTTAATTTAAATAATTTAAAAATTGTTAGAAATAAATATAAAATATTTACCATGTCCCAACTGAAATGTTTAATATCATCTAAACTAACTATTATTATTATTATTATATTATTATTATTATTATTATTATTATTATTATTATTATTATTATTATTATTATTATTATTATTATATTATTATTATTATTATATTATTATTATTATTATTATTATTATTATTATTATTATTATTATTATTATTATTATTATTATTATTATTATTATTATTATTTTATTATTATTATTATTATTATTATTATTATTATTATTACCGTAAGAAAAAATAATATCATAAATAAATAAATAACAATAATAAATATAAATAAATAAAAATTACCCAAATTCTTTGAATTAATAAATTTTTTAGATATCTAGTTAATCTTAAAATGTTCTCTCTTATTATTATTAGTAGTAGTAGTAGAATTAGTGGTGTGGATGGTCATTGTGATGATGATGATGAATGTGATAAACAGATTTAGGTAATGATGTGAATTCTAAAAAGAATAAATTATTTTTAATTTAAATAATTTAAAAATTGTTAGAAATAAATATAAAATATTTACCATGTCCCAACTGAAATGTTTAATATCATCTAAACTAACTATTATTATTGTCATTATGATCATTACTATGATTTATGTTTTCAAATGATATTAAATCTAATCGCCCATTTATATAAGGATTAATATGTGCTTAAAAAATAACAATGTAAATTATATCTTCCACTCTAACTATTTTTAAAATTAAATAATATTAATATAAATGATATTGATTATAATAGAATATATAATTAATAATAATAATAAACATACTATACTTTTCATTTTCTTTGACCCAATTTAATCCTTCCTTTCGCATCATTCCAACTTTTGATTTCTCAACATCACAAGTTTTTCAATATTATTACCTTCATTTTCTCTATTTATATTATTTTCTCGAGTTGAATTATTTCGTGATTATTTATATTTGGATGATTTAATTTGTGATGATTTATAGTATTCATATATTTGACTTTCTAATTGATTCTAATAATAAAATAATAAATAAATATTATTAAATGTATCTGACATATAAACACGCAATACATCTAGTTTCTTTTAAAAATCGATCAACTTGGATTTTTTATGTATACGTATCTACTTGATTAATTGATTTTTGAATTTATTAAATTATAATAAATATATATTATTATATGCATATTATTAATTTTGATTAATACCTTTATAATCGATTTTAATAATTCCGGCTTCGTTTCTTTAATCATCGTGAAATTAATTGATGGAACTTAAATTAAATATAATAAATATAAAATTTTATAGACTTTATTAATATTTTCGACTATGTTCGGAATCACGTGATTGGAAAAATGACATTACGTATTATACTTTCAAATCTTTTTTAAAAAAAAATAAATAAATTCACAACCATCTCAATATAGAGCACATTCCCATTATACATCTATTTGTATCCAAATCATATTATGACTTTATACTGTAACATTATATTTCATATATAGAATTATTTTCGAAACCTTTTACTTTTGATATATTTATCCATTCTTGTATGCACAAATTAAACAATAATCATTTATTTTAAGTGATTACATACTGGACTTTTTTAATTTAAACAAAAACTATGTAATTCCAGTGATTAAATAAAATAAATATAAAATTTATAAAAAAAAATATTCGAGATAAAAAAACTGTAGTTACAAATCGTCACTATAATATTTTGCTAATATAAAAAATAAAAATGTTACGCAACAACATCATCCCACTGTTTTGTATTTAAAATAATAAATATCAGGCTTTCTTTGCATTTGTTTCAACTTTCTTTGATTTCAAAAAAGGCAAATGCCTACTTGTATATATTGCTTGAGGATGTGTTACTTTTGGATCAAATTGAATAAAATTAATATTTGCTTTATCAATTGTTTATTATTGGAATCATCCTTATACTCATTTAAATATTTTCTTAGATGAATTTCCAATTCTTCACCTCGAGAGGATCAGTATTCCAACATTTTTCCATTAATCTCATACTTAATAATAGAATTTGAATTAATTGGCAAAGGATCTTGAACATACATTTCAGGTACTTTGATAATTTCTTGCGATGCTTTTTTGTGTTATACTAATCGGACTTGTTAATATCAGAATTAATTTTTTGAAATTGATTATTTGAATATTTCTGCAAGGATGGGAAGTTTTAAATCACACTGAGGACATTTATGTTTGGAATTTTCAATTTCACCTTTACCACATTCATAATACAACATTTTTGTTTTCCTGTTGTTGTGTTCTGTTTAATTATCAAATTATCAATAGGATTAATTATTTCTTCACATGCTTCATTTATATACTAGAAAGGTAATTAAAATGCTGTTGATCAAGTGTTGTTTGCATCTCGGGGAGGGGGATAATTTTCGAATTTTTGTTTCATTAAGGATTTGGTATTTTCAAAAATTTGTATATGGTTATTGGAATAATAAATCATCTGGAAATAGTTCTTGTTCATG
Organism: Diversispora epigaea; assembly: GCA_003547095.1. Taxonomy (NCBI): domain Eukaryota; kingdom Fungi; phylum Glomeromycota; class Glomeromycetes; order Diversisporales; family Diversisporaceae; genus Diversispora; species Diversispora epigaea. The sequence continues at coordinate 116,161 of PQFF01000231.1, read as the reverse complement.
TATTAAATTTTCTTGCTAATTGATAAATTTTGTATAATTTCCTAATTGTTTTTGATTTTGCTAATGAAATATTTTAAAGCCGATATTGTTGACACATTTCAAATGTCTTGCTCCATATATAGCGTCAATTTTTACTTTACATTTAAAAAGTTTTATCCTTCAAGTGGTTTTTCATTTATGTTATAGGTAAGGGATTCTATGAATTTTGTGACAATTGTAATTCGTTTAACAAGCTATTGGAAAGTTGAAATATTCCACAATATTTTCAACTGTTTGTGAATTTTGTAATTTTTTTTGTCCAATATCAGCTAAATATTTTTGGCTGATGATTGTATTAAAAGTTTGACTTTGTAAAGGCAAAGAAACTTGAATATCAATTTCACTTTCATATATTGCAGGTGGATTTGTTATTAATGGACGAAGAACATTATTCTCAATAGTATGTCTTCATTTTTATTTTGATGTTTGTTATTATCAAAAGAGATAGGATCAGATATAGGGGAGTTTAAGTATTCAAGAAGATTATTTGTAACTATTATTTGATTATAATATTTCTCATAAGGGAGTAATTTTCTAAAGATTCCTTTAATAAATTAATTCAAAAAAATACTTAGAGAAGAATTTTATTCTAGCTATCGGATACGCATTTTTTGTCTCTATGAAAAAAATTTCATGGGTTCAGCTTTTTCGTGATCTTGTGCTGATAGATGGCTTTAGAGAAAACTTTACTGATTCCGGTATGTGGTTGACAAAAGTTTGCACTTTATCAATATTGCGAATCTGTTCTGTGATTTTTTTTTCTCTGAATCAGTTGCAACATTATCATACACACTATGATATTTTATGCTAAAAAGATGAAACGGCTATATCTGTGTGAAAATGAGTTACCCCAATTCCGTCAACCAAGATTAAAATTTTCACTCGTGTACTATTAAAAAACTTTATTTTGAAATTGTACAATGAACATTTTTTCCGAAAAAACAACATTCAAAATCAAAGAAGCCTCGTACATCACATACATTATATTTATTTATTTATCACACGTACTAACACAACGCATACTGTAAATACAGTATAAATTTCTCTATATATATAAATAATATAAATAATATAAATGATGCATTAAAACATATTATAATATTAAGAATATTTGTAAAATAATTTCTAAAAGTCTTGCTTTAAAAAGTACATTTATTCTTCCTCTTCCTCTTCACCTGTAGTATCAGCTAATATAGGTTTTGGTTGAGTATTCTTGTATGCTATAAAAATAAAAATAAAATAAAAAATAAATATTGTATATATATATATATTTATATTTATTTATATATATAAAATGTAATTTTATTACCTTCTCCAATCCATTGTGGATCATCTATAAAGAATAAAATTATTGATTAGTAAATGAGCATTAATTACTAAAAATTTGATAAAATAAGATATGATTATTACCTTCAGAAACTTTTGCATATTTTAATAAGGCTTCTCTTGGATCGACATCTAATTTTTTTAAAAGGAAAACGATGTTCAATTTCTTATATTTAAATAAATAAGAAAAAAATGATAATAATAATAAATAAAATAAATATAATCATACCTCTAGTAGTATCTTTAATTAATTCGCTCATTATATGTTGAGTTAAACTACTACCAATTTTACCTCCTTTACCAGGTCCACTAACAGGTAAATCAGGACGATGAGAAGCAATAGGATCTTTACGTAATTTTTCTCTTTGTCTCTTAGTTGATTTAGGTCTATCATTTCTAAATAATGATAATGAATGAGGAGCAATAATTGGACGATTTATTTCGTAATCATCAACAGCTCGTTTCTTGGGTTCTTTTACTACACAGAGTTTAGCACCACGAACACTAATATTTGGATCGTAAAATACATGAACTGATCCATCTGCACTTCCTGTCATAATCTATATATAAAATAAATACATGTCAATAATATCAATAAAATATATTACTATGCTATATTATATTAAAATTAAGATGTAGTGATTTTTTCATACTTGATTTATTCGAGAATGCCATAACACTCGAATAACACTTGATTTCGTTATACCTGTAAAAAAGAAAGAAATGAAATTATAAGAATTAACAATAATAATATTAGAATAACAATAATAATATTAGAATAGTATTAAAACAAATATTAAAACTTGTTTTATGATTACTGTAAATAATAAACATACTCATTGTTCTCACGATTTCTAATGAATTACGATCCATCATTACCAATTTTCCATAACCTTCTCCTTTTTTCACAGCAACACCTTATATATTGAATATAAAGGATTATTGTGAATTATTGAGAACAAAAGAATAAAGAAATTACTGTTAACATCAATTTATATCATTAGTAAAAAATAATACCAGTGATAATCATTCGTTCATCGGGACTGAATATAACATTTGTCTCTACATTAAATGTTGTCAAATTTTGGGCATGAGATATTGGAGATTTGAAATTCCTTACATCCCAAACTAAAGTACATAAGTTTTAAGTTTTCAATAAATATTCAGTAAATATTCAATAAACATTCAATAAACATTAAATAAATATTCAGTATATGCCAACCTTTGACACAATCATCACCACCTCTAGTAACCATTGTGTAATTATCTCTAGAGAAGATTATAGATGATGTTTCACTATATGGTCGATGTGCTTTCTCTATCAACTATATATAATATATAATATATTTAAAATATAATACAGGCATTTAAAAAATTTCACAAAAAATAAAAAAACAAATAAAAAATAATCAAAATAGATCAAAACAAATCAAACTTTACGTGGGAAGGACGAACGTAAGGACCATTTGCTGACCATAAAAACAAATTTCCATCCTGAGCAGCTAACAACAACAACAACAACAATAATAGATATTATAAAATAAATATTATAAATCAAATAATAAATATTATAAAATAAATAACAAATAATAACATATTTTACACTAACCACCAGCAATCAATTTTGCGTCTGGACTATAACAAGTAGTTGTCACAGTACTTCTTCCACCACGATCCTTGGATTTGTGAACAAGAACACTTTTTTGCTTACGTTTAGTTCCTACATCCCATATTCTAAAAATAAAAATAATCAATACTATTACTAACAATTATTAAAATTATTACAATTATTACAATTATTGCTATTATTACTATTAAAAATAACCTTATAGTACTGTCACCAGAACTTGTAATAAAGGTTTGCTTATCGCTTGGATGCCAACCTCCAGATGTTAAAGATGCTATGTGTCCACTAAAGAAAACATTTATAAAATTAGCAAAAAAAGTAGCATAGAAGAAATAGAAAATTGAAGAAATTGAATTTGCTTGAAACAATTGGCACCTGGTTTTCCTCATATCTCGAATATAAGGATCACCTTTAATGTATTCCTCACTATAAGAAAATAATAATTCATAAATTCGTAAAATTCATAAAGATTAAATATTATAAAAATCTTTATTCTTTTCCTACATCTCAAATCCATCACGATCATAAAGTTTTGCTTGGGCAGAACCAGAAATAATTAAAAATTGGTCTCCGCTCAAACTATATTGTAGATGATGGATCTATTTATTCGTTACATTCAAGTAATATATTTGAGAGGTATCTTTTTAATATATATTTATATTTATAAATTTTAATTATTTATTATAAATAATAATTGATCGTAAAACTTACTTGATGATCACCAGATGGTTTGATAGTTCGAAATGGACGTAAAGTTGAATCCATTCCTGCAAAATCCCAAAATTTTACATCATAATCATATCCACCTGTAATAAGTCGTGCACCTGCTGGATCCAATGCTAAAGCTGATACACTCTTTTTGTGCATAGAAATATGTGCGCATGAGTAAATTTATTATTATTAATTATTATTAATTATTATTATCATCATTATTATCATCATTATTACTTTTACTATTGTTTTACGTACTCTAGTATGATCATTCAATTTTATTTCATGTGATATCGGTAAAGAATCCTTATCCTCATCTTCAATTTCCTCCTCCTCCTCATCATCATCATCTACTTCGTCGTATTCATTTGATCGTCCAGATTGTAATGGGTTTCCCTCATTACCTTTTGCTCGTTTTTGATGTTCAGCTATATTACTTGTATTTGGTTTTATCCCTTTCTATACATCATAATTAAAGAAGAACTATGAACGTCAGGAATAATGCCAAATGAATTAATAACTTAAAGAATAGAATTTAGAAAATGAAATCAATATTAAAAATTCATGATATATAAAAAAATAAATAAATATTATTAAAACCTCTTCTTCATTATCATCAATTCGTTTCGTTTTGGAGAATACATCTAATTGAATACTTTGCTTTTTTTGTACTCCAAAAGAAGTAGGTAACATTGATCGCAATGAGTCTAATTCTGCATCGTTATCATCCTCCTCAGTGGATACCTTTTTAGTTTTAAGTTTCTTTCCAAATGAAGCGGGAAGGTATTTGGAGAGTTCGTCATTTTTACCTGACTAATGTAAATTTTTTTTAATCAATGTTTAGGATTTATATATGTAATGTTAATGTTAATTTCGTTAAAAACTTACAGTCGACATGTTTTTTCTGGGTAGATCCATTATTACCTTTTTAGAAAATAGATTAATTATTGTTGATCTACTTAATATTATATTTGATTACATAATTTACGGATCAGAATTCAAGTTTTAAACTCTTGGATAAATATTCTTTAGAACATCTTTCGTCTGAACAAAGTAATTTTTGTAAGCAGAAGATTTATTTTTTCTATTTCTTGAGATATGAGAATAAAGGAATATTCGAAAATTTATTAATATTTTTTATTTATTCGAATTTATAAATTAAAGATATTAAAGATATTTTAATGTTTGTTAAAAAATTATAATGTATTTTATTTCTTTACATTCAATAATAATAATATACGTAATTCAAAAATTGATTGTTTAATAATACTTTTAAAATATAGCATTATAAATAATATATATTTTCAAAATTCCAAATAAATAATCGAAAAAATTATATTTGTATTCAAATATTTGACTTATGATTTTTATGCAAAACAAAACAATAAAATATCCTCTAAATATATATTTAATAATGAAAGTAAATAATAATTATTTAACAAGTAATTAAAGGATCTCTCAAACGTAGAGCAGATCTCACCGATTCTCGAAGCCGTGAGATAAAATTATTTTTTCCATCTTTTATCACTTACTTTTAACGTAGAGAACCACTTCTACCTATTATTCTGCCTTTTTATATTTACCTTTTAGTATTATTCCCTAGAAAATCAAATCCTCAGTAGTTATAATAGTAATAGAAATACTATTATTTATTCCTTAACCCCGAAACCTAGGTTATCAGCTTCTCTATAATTGTTGTATTTTAAATTATGCTAAAATAAGAACAATACATTTTAAACCCAAGAATATAAACGTGGTACCTTACCAATAACTCACAGAACACCTTTAGTACAGTGTAGATTATTACATATCAGTGTTTTAAAATTTAACGAGCTTGCACAGAATTTGAAAACTTTACGCATGAAAAAAAGCAGATAAATAAAAAAAATAGAAATAATAACAAGAATAACTTCCGTAAATATTCATTTAATGGAATTATTGAACTCAATATTTGATTTTCATAAAGTTGCGAATATAATCAAAATTGGATCATTATTAGTTGTACCATTAAACAAATTCTGTTTATAATCAAAATTGGATCATTATTAGTTGTACCATTAAACAAATTCTGTTTATAATCAAAATTGGATCATTATTAGTTGTACCATTAAACAAATTCTGTTTTGCATGCATTTGTGACTTTAAAGAAATTGCAGAAATGGATGATGTTAAAGAAATTAAAGAGATCGGAGAAATAAAAACAAGAAAACGAAAGAAATGAAAGAAACCGGAGAAACAGAAGAATTGGAAAAATCGGGAGAATCAGAAGAGTAGGCATATTGTTACATTAAATTTATTTTAAAACATAATTTATTGCTAAATTACATATATTTAATTTTATAAATTATATTAGAGTGAGTGAGTATTTAGATTTATAATTATTGAAATCAATATTTGATTTAAACAATATCAAATAACAATTATCTAATCAATTATAAACCAATCAATATAAATAGTTAATGAGTATTTAGATTCATAATTATTGAAATCAATTTAATTCAATATCATAGAACAATTATCTAATCAATTATAAACCAATCACATATATATTCTATTACAGTTTGTAAGTATTTAGATTGAAATCAATGTTTCAATATCATATAACTAAGCAATATAAATTATATTACAGTAAGCATATTTAGATTCAATAATTATTGAAATCAATGTTTCAATTAGAGATGGTGGTGAAACTAGTTGCACCATGGTGAATCTTTGGTGAAACTTGATGGTTTAGTTTCGCTACTATCTCTAGTTTCAATATAATATAACAATTCTCTAATCAATTATAAACTAATCAATATAAATTATATTACGGTCAGTGAGATTTAGATTATAATTATTGAAATCAATGTTTCAATTTAATTCAATATCAAATAATAATTCTTTAATTAATTATCAATAATATTTTTAGTATTTTTGAAAGTGTAGAGAATGTCACCAATATAATACTGGTGCTGCCATCCATGTTATGCCAAATGATTATAATATTCTACATAATGCAAATCTTGTAATGGACATTTGCAAGGGGATTTATATGTGAAATTCCTCCAATTTTTCAAGTAATGGAAAAATGCTGGAATTTTGAACTCTCAATTGTCCAACTGCTAAATAATTGAAATAACTTGATAAATATTCTTATGTTGGTGGAATAAGAAAACAAATTAAAACAGCAAATAAATCAAACAAGAATTTTATTCAAATGCATTCTGAAGTAATTTGAAAATAATGCATAGCACGTGGTAATGACCTATATTTTTTAACAATAAATGAATAATCATTTTTAAATAAAATATTTACCTTAATTATTATTTTAGATACAAGACAATGGGATTTTGTTATTAATTATTATTTTAGATACACTGGCCAAAGGAAAAAATATTTAAAAATCATCAATATCATCATCTAAACAAAAAATTAAATAAACATAATTAATTATGAAATGAAAAATAATAAAATATAAAATATAATGATACTTACTATTACTAGTGTTTATATGAGAAGTTCTTTTTGGACATTTACAAGTTTTGGAAGACTTCAAAAATTGGGAAGTCTACTGGTATAAATTGCTTGTGGATGTGTTTTATAATTATGTGGAATCGTAATGCTGTTTCTTGATTTTAGTAAATTCTTCAGCTTCTTTAATTTGAATTGTAATTGCATTATTATTTTTATGAATGATTATATTAATTTAATTAAAAATCTAAATCTTTACAAATATATATACAATTTCATACTAATCTACAAATCTAGAAGGAAAATAAAGATATATCAGTTAAGCGGGCTAATCAAGATTAGAAAATTTTTTTATAATATAAAAATGGTCTTTGCTAAATAATGTTAAAATATATAAAATATATTTTTTTATAAATACATAAACAATTATTTTGAAATACATAAACAATTATTTTGAAATACATATATCACTTTCAAAAAATTTCAAGTTGAAATAAAAGTTAATAATTAGGAGTGACCTATAAATGCGGAATAAATACTGATAAATTTATTATTTTGTTTAGTAATTAATAGTAAAATAAATCAAAAAAAAAATCAAAAAAAGTAAAAGAATATATAAAACTAAATAATTAAATCTCAAATTTCAAGATTTTCTTGAAATGATTCATAACCCTTAACCAAAAAAAACATGTTATAAATATGTGTTAATAACTTAGAATGCTTACTTAATTATTAGCCATCGAAATTATGTTTATTTTTTTATTTACTAGTCAAAATCAATTTAAATAGTCCAATCACATGGCTTAAAGGTCTGCTTGCGTAAATAACTTCTGAATTATAATAGCTATAATTATTTTCTTTCTATTCTTCCAAAAATTTCAATTCAACAGAATTTCTTCTTAATTGTTCAGCTTGAATAAATTGGTCTTCATTTGGTCTATTTACTAGATTTGAATATCTCTCCATTAAATCTCTAATAAGCTCTGGTATTTTAGAAAAAAAATGATTGCCTGATGTAAATTCCTTCAATAAAGTGTTCTAAAAATCAAAAATATTAAATTTCTGACCCTGGTTCCAGTCCAGTATCAGTTAAATTTTTTCAAGTATTACACCAATGTACAAAGAACATAACTGTCTAACATAGAAAGAATATCACCAAGGTTTCATTATCTTAGCCCAGAAATACTTGAAGAAATTATACATGTTGCCTAAATTACTCAGAATTTGGGATTTGATTTAGGATTTGATTTAGGATTTGAGATTTGGCACTATATTAATAATTTGGAATTTGGGATTTGGTATTTTGAAAAATAATTTGGGCAACAAGTATAGAAGAAATTGAATTTCTTGTAAATAATGGTTGTAGAACAAGTCCAATAATTTGTGCACTCCAAAATTGATTTCCTGATGCAATAATATATTTAATGCAATTTGTCTATCTCAGACAAATAAAAGTATAATTAAAACTGATGCAACTGTAACAGAGCTAAGCATTACTGAAAAAATGATGACAAATTAAACCTTCATTACTAAATACATGCAAATACAAAAGTGATTAGCATTTTTGCAAATTTTGTTTGATAGTTGTATAACACACAAAAACTCAAGAATGTAATTATTATATCAATATTTTTAATTAATGATTGCAAATTTGATAATTAGATTCATAATTATTCTCAATATTATTGATTGTTTCTATCAAATCTGCATTATCTCCTTGATCACCATCATCAGATTCTTGATCAGATTTCCCATGTTCCTTGATAAGCTATTCTTGAACATTTATTTCATTTTTAAAATAATTACTTATAATTTGCGAGCGTCTTATTTTTTTAAAAAAAAAAATTTTAACAAATAATTATACCTCACAATTAATTAAACTTTTTCAATTCTCAATTTTTTTTACATGATTATAAAGTAAACTTGCTTCATTTTGTTGATATTGTATCTTTAATATTCTTGGTATAAGATACTTTTTAATAATTAAATTGATACATTTAAAATATCGATCTATAATATTAGATCAGCCAATAGCTGAATTTTGATTACTTAATACTTCTAGTTGTTCAAATTGTTCTTCATGATCCAATTGCATTTGAATATGTAAAACTAATTCAAATAATGTTGTTGAGTTTTTAAGTGATCTTTTAATTAATGCATTATAACTTTCAACCCTTAGTGTTGATTGGATTCCAGCATTAAAGGAACAATGTGTATGTATATGCTATATACAATTGCTGATGGAAGAGTTTCCTTTATCACTTACAATCATTGTGGATAATCATGCATATTCTTGGATGGTTTCAAAAGCTGCGTATAAGATGAAACCAAAGAAACCTATAAATAGATCATATGCAACTAACAACCTTGCGCTTCAAGTAATATTTACAGATGCAGATGCTGCAATGGTAGCAGCTATTCAAATGCATATGTATTATAGTTAATTGCCACATTGTGAAACCTTCTTCATAAATCTACCTGCCTCATCCAAAATAGTCTGGTAAGATGATTATCCTCTCCTTTTAGTTGTGCTTCAACAAACTAGCCATGTTCTTCATGTGGTAGCTGCATTAATTTTTCATATGATATCTCACATTGGTCTTATCCAAGTTAGATAGTACACTGTTATAAATAGTAATATTCAAAAAGTTGCAATTTCCGTCTGTAATAATAAAGATAATGGTAGTATATGAACACCAAATTGAAACTAATTTTGATATTCTGCATGAAATCCACAATACACAAGTATATTCAGATACAGTAAACCAAAATTTATCTCATAAAGCAAAATATAATCAAGGAATCAGGAATGCAAAGAGAGCGATTGAATTAGTTCTTCAAGTTGGCTGTGAAAGTGAATTAAATTTACTTTTACAAGGTTGAATAAAAGATAAAGAAAGAGAAATTAGTCATGATCAAATATAGAATCCAATAAAGAAAATCTTTCAATTAGCAATCCTCATTAAACACATAAAAAAAGTGCACCAAGAAAATGTCTTAGAATATAAAAAGAATAATAAAGGATAAGGAAGAGTGGATACAGATGATTTGTAACAAAATGTCATTTAAGTAACTTAATTTATTATTGTTTAACTTTATTATAATATAGATTAAATAATTCTGAAAGTGCATTAGATTTTAATACTCAATTTGAAAAAATGATGGTATACTCAAGACAAAATAGTAGTGATGTATTAGGTGAAGCATCTCAACATAGTATAGAAACACTAAATGAAAATGAAGGCAAATATACATGTAGTTATTGTATTGTAAAGGAGTAGGACATAATGCTCGTAGCTGTAACAATCTAATAAGATATGAAACTAACATTTATCAATAAACTAATTTTTACATGATTTTAAATTTAAATTATAAAAATGAGAAGTTTATTTCGCTAATCATTAAAAAAAAAAAGAAGTCGCTCGGTTATAAAATGGAAAAAGGGATCATCGCTCTTTCTATCATAGGTCACAATCACCTGTGATGGCCATCCCCAGTGAGCTTTAGCAAAACCCTTTTTTACTAAGCAAATTTTTCTAGAGACAAGTCGCTGGTTGTTACTAGACATAAAATTTTCGATGGTAACGCTTCCTTGAGAATATTGGCCTGTTTCATTTCTTTATTGATTCTTTTTTATATCATTCACTAGTAAGTAATAATATAGAAAAAATAATTAAACTTACCTATACCTATAATATCAAAATGAAGTGTTAGGACAGGTGTTTTTAAAAATAATTATTAAAATTCCAATGCAAATCGTAATAATGACTCATTTGATTCCTCTAGTAATAAGTTATCAGAAGATTTAAAATTTGACATCTATAAGAGCAAGAATTTCATTTAAATTCAATTAACCAAAAACACTAATTATAATTCTTCAGTGTAATTTCCATCGGATTTAATGAATATCAAAATTAGATTACAATTATCTTATAAAGAATTATAGCCAGAAACAAGATTTCATCATACTCAAATGTTAATTAATCTTTAATGAACTGATCAACATATGTTAGAATATCGAAATTAAAAAATAATATGATGAAATTTATTAAAAGTGGTGAATAATTAAGTGAAAAGTGGACAAGTGAGCGTATTAAGAGATAATGGCAAAATCAGAGTCATGGTTAAAGAATTGAAGTTAATTGAAACTGATAATCCTAATAATCCCTAATAATGATAAGGAAATTAAGGATACAACAATGAAAGTGAAGTTGGTAGGGTCAGTGAAGTTGATAGGGTCAGTGAAGTAGATAGGGTCAGTGAAGTATCATAGTAAATATTTAATTAAAGATCAAGAGGAACAAATATAAATTTACAATTTGACCGTTCTAAACATTCTTATTTTAAATAAAACTATAAGTGACGAAAGTATATCTGCCATTAAAGGTGATGAAGATGAGAAAGGAAGATGAAAGGGAGAAGAAAGGAAGATAAGATGAATATAATGATAAACTATGAAAATATGAATTTTTGAATTTGAATCAAAAGTTATTTTCTTTATTTTCCTTATTTTATAGAAAGAATATAAAATAATAAAGTTTAATATTCATATTTATATAAAAATAATTTGAATATAAATATGTAAATATAAAAATTAAATACAATATTAAATATTATTCTTTGTTTCCTTTTTTTCTTCTATTTTTCAAAGTTTCAAATACAGTCATACTAATTACAGAAGCAGGTACCATCCACATAACTCTAGCTCCCATACCTTTAGTAAATGCTTTTAATCCACCTTCATTATAATACATATTTTTTATAATTTCTTTAGGTGAATTTAAATTTAAATTATTAATATCTCCAGTTNTTCTTATTTTAAATAAAACTATAAGTGACGAAAGTATATCTGCCATTAAAGGTGATGAAGATGAGAAAGGAAGATGAAAGGGAGAAGAAAGGAAGATAAGATGAATATAATGATAAACTATGAAAATATGAATTTTTGAATTTGAATCAAAAGTTATTTTCTTTATTTTCCTTATTTTATAGAAAGAATATAAAATAATAAAGTTTAATATTCATATTTATATAAAAATAATTTGAATATAAATATGTAAATATAAAAATTAAATACAATATTAAATATTATTCTTTGTTTCCTTTTTTTCTTCTATTTTTCAAAGTTTCAAATACAGTCATACTAATTACAGAAGCAGGTACCATCCACATAACTCTAGCTCCCATACCTTTAGTAAATGCTTTTAATCCACCTTCATTATAATACATATTTTTTATAATTTCTTTAGGTGAATTTAAATTTAAATTATTAATATCTCCAGTTTTATTATGGCTTAAAGAAGCTTGCCATCTAGTTTTAACAACATCTAAAATATTCGAAATTGATGCTGCCATTGCACAAGCAAATCCTGAATATAAGATATAACTTGTAAATGCAAGGTCATCATTATAATTATCATTATTCTTATCATCATTATTCTTATTATTGTAATCTATATTATTGATGTTATTATTATTATTATAATTATCATCGATGTCATTACTATTATAATTATAATTATTATAATTATTATCGATGTTATTATTATTATAATTATTATTGATATTATTATTGATGTTAATATTGTTGATTTGTTTTTGTTTAAGACCCCACTTTTTGCATTTTTCATAAACAACAAAATAAATGATAGTGTGTGGAACAAATACTGCTAGAGAAAGTAAATATCCTTTAAAAAATCCCAATATTCCTTCCATAATAAATAAGGATCCAATTAAATTTATTGTATGGCTTTTATTCATTAAATTATTCCAATTCATCTTATTAATGTTAACTTTATTAATGTAAATATTATTCTCATTATTAATAAAACCCATTTGTAATTTGCTTTTTAATACTTCCATAGGAGTCCAAAATACACCACTGACAACTTCAGCCAAAGCCCCACTTATCGTATGATTAATCATTTTATCATCACGAATTCCAAATTTTTCAGAAATATAATATTTTGAATTATCGTAAATAAAAAGGTAACTTGATAAAGCGGAAATACCTAAAATGGCAGTTATAGATATTCCGGAATAATTACTTTTAAGTGGAGTTGTACGATTCAATTGAATTATTGGACTTTTTTTGATGATTAGTGATTTTGGTAAACCAGAAGAAATTGGAAAGGTGGAAGAAGTTGTTTGGGGACGAACTCTCATTGCATCTACTTTATATATTTAATAATAGTTATTAATAATTAATAAAAAATGAATAATTAATGTTATACTAAAAATGTTTAAATACTTACGTGGATGAGTACATAATCCTGCGACGGTGGCTGCTATAGTGGAATCTATTATATTTGAAGTCCCAGATTTTGTCATTTTTCATATACACAGAATTTGGAAGAAGGATTTGATAATTGATGATTTTTCTTATCCGCGATGAGATAGGCGATTTGATTACGTAATATTGCGTCGAACGTTGTGGAAAAAGAAATCAGTTTGATTGATTTTTCCGATGCACACTCACACCACACACACACTGCATACGTGAAAGTTAAAAATCACAAGTCCGATATGTGGACAAAACTTTATTTGGCTTGTATTAATAAAATTAAAGTGAAACTTATTCAGATATTTATGAACGATTTGATTTTATTATTTGTTATCATCTCACATTACATCACAACATTATATTTGTTCAAAACTTTTAAAATTTATTTTATTTTTCACAAATATCATTATCCGTTCAACAGAAAAATTCGAATTAATATGTTAGAACATTTAGAAGTAATGGAATTAAATGAATGGACATGGATATGTGGATATGTTGGAAATATTAAAATGTTGAAAAAAATTGTGGTTCATTTTCTACTTTTACAATTTCAACTTTCATCATGACATCTTTTGCAATTTTTTATTTAACATTTTCTTCTCGTGTTATTGATGACTCAATAACGTTATTTGTGTTACTGGAATGAACAAAGCTTCGTGGATGTCTTCACTCAAAGGTTGTCCATCCTTTGAGAACTAGAAAACCCAAGTGTGGCTGGTTTTAATTAATTTCTTCTAAATTGCTCAGTCCTTTCTCCATTATCACATGTGTCTAATATTTTACATATATTTCTCACAACATTTATATCTCTATTCCAAAAGGTTCGGCAGGCAAGGCATTGGCAAATTGTTTCTCTTCAAACTGAGTATAATATGTCCAAAAAAAAAATAATTGGATAAACAAAAATAATAAAATTCATCAAAAAATATCATAATCATAAAGATACTGGTTAAAAATTCGTTAACTCATCTAGTGACATATCTCGTGCTTATGCAAAGAAGATGAGAAATTGTAGTATCAAAAAAACTTATGTAAACTGGCATAATGAAGGAATGCAATAAAGCTCTTGGTGTCTTTTACTTATTGTGGGCATATTTGAATTACATACATAATATTTGCTTGTATTCATCGATTGTCTTTAGTAGTAAAGTTCTACATCAAATTAATATAATGTATTACGTTTCAATTTATTTTGATTGTTTTAGTATCGATCCTAACACCAGTTAAATATATAAAACATACATATCGTTATTTTCTTATAGAAAACTCTTCGTTTCAGAATCAATAAATTCATTGTGCCGACTACCGATATATTTGGTCATTTATTATGGAGATACCCGAACATTGTGATGGACAATTTGAATATGCTGCGCTTGTATCTTCGGCAAAAATTCAACTGACTCCGTGGCGTATAGGATTCGCATTCCTAATTATCAATACATTAATATTATATCCCACATATAAATGGAGTTGGGTATTATTTCAGCTCGATGGTCTCTCATAAGCGGTATAATATCTCTGTCGCATGTGTTTTTGGCAAAAGTCAAATGGACATAGCACACAATATGCCTTTCCGCTTACCTTTGGCTATTGGAGCTAGTATTATAGACTTATTGCTGAAGGTGGAACTAAAGGTTTTAAAGAGAGATGGAAAACATTGTTTGTGACAGTGATTAGACAATACTCTTGGAATAAACCATTGAAGACGGATGATATAGAAGAAATACCAAATTCTAATGAAACGGATGACCCAATTTCTAGTGAACGTCGTCGAACCAAAGAAAGATTGAGACTAATATCATTAGTCATTGATCTCATAGCAATGACAGCGGGTGTTTTCGTGTGTGGAAATAGTTTCATTAGTGGGTTTCCGTATTCAACATATGATTCCACGCTTGATACTAGATGTTTTTTAATATTCCAAAAGATGTCCCGGTTTCCTATGATGGAATTTCCTATGCATTTGACATCACTGACTGGAGCAGTGTTGATATTCCCAATGATTACAATAGCTGTATGTCATTCTTACCTCCAATTTCGTCGTAATTTGTATATTTGTTACTCGGGTGTGTTTTTATGCGTGGCTATTTCGTCTGGATGGTGGGTTGTAGCGGAGCTATTGTTTGGTAGTTTTAACTGCATACTCGACAAATAGAAATTTTATTATATTTGTTGGCGGATTTTTTGAACAGCGCACTCGCAAGTCATTAATCACAAAAGTTTAATTTATTTATCGGAATGATTTCACAAGATTGCTTACCCAACTGTTCATTGCTCACGGATTATAATGATTACGTTTACACAAGGAAGTAGTCAAACTTCGATAAATCTATATGTTTTATTTATAATATAAATTTTATGTTTTAGTTCATATAAAATAATTTTTTAATATTTATGAAAAATCCATAAAGTGTTCTGAAAAACTAAAATGTTAAATTCCTGACCTTGGTCCCCGTCCAGTATCAGTTAAATTTTTTCTGACCAACTTTTCTGGAGAAAGGCTATCACTGGTTATCACTAGATAAAATTTTCGCTGGTTTACCTACCACATGATACCTATATACTACACCGAAATGTTGGGACTGAAAAATAATTATTAAAATAATTATTAAAATTTCACTGCAAATTGTGACACAATAACTCTTATTTAATTCCCATAGTAAAAAGCTCGGAAGATTTAGAATTGGACAGGAATTTCGTTTAAATTCATTTAACCAAAAATACTAATTTTAATTCTTCGTAATTTCCACCGGATTTAATGACCAATTATCTTATAAAGAATTATAGTCAGAGATGTCATCACACTAAAATGTTAATTAATCTTTAATGAACAACTCACTCAACATATGTTAGAATATCAAAAAATAGTATGATGAAATTTATTAAAAGTGGTGAACAATTGAGTGAAAGTGGAGAAATCAGAGTCATAGTTAAAGAATTGTGCTTGATGTTAATTGAAACTAATAATCCAATAATTCCTAATAACGATAAGGTATGGCAATGAAAAGTGAAGTTGGTGAAGTCAGTGAAGTACCATAGTGAATATTTAATTAAAGATCAAGAGAATGAAGAACAAAAAATAAACTTTTTAAAAATATGAATTTATAATTTGATCAACTTAAATATTAATAAGAATGTAATAGCACTATTAAAGGTGATTATGATGATATAGAACTATAAGTGATGAAAGTACATCTACCATTAAAGGCAGTGTTGTCAAGGGACACCACGGGACAATGTTGGGACAAAAATTATTTTTTTAAAAATATAAATAATACAAAATTTTATTATAAAGATTTACTTTGACCTATTAATTAAAGTTGTTTAAAATTAATTTTAATACATATCTATAAAGTTTTAGTATCTATTTATAAACTATTTAAGGGTAGGGACGTTGGAACATGGGACATAGGGACAGTCGAAAAAGCTAGGGACATGCAAATTTGACAACACTGATTAAAGGTGATGAAGAGGATGAAAAAGGAAAATGAAAAGAAGGAGAAGAAAGGGAGATGAAGATGAATATAATGATAAATTATGAAATATAATGATAAATTATGAAATATGAATTTTTGAATTTGAATCAAAAGTTATTTTCTTTATTTTCCTTATTTTACAGAAAGAATATATATATAATATGAATATTTATACAAAAATGAATAACAATTTGAATATAAAGATAAGTTATACAAATTAAATAAAAATATAAAAATTAAATACAATATTAAATATTATTCTTTGTTTCCTTTTTTTCTTCTATTTTTCAAAGTTTCAAATACAGTCATACTAATTGCAGAAGCAGGTACCATCCACATAACTCTAGCTCCCATACCTTTAGTAAATGCTTTTAATCCACCTTCATTATAATACATATTTTTTATAATTTCTTTAGGTGAATTTAAATTTAAATTATTAATATCTCCAGTTATATTATAGCTGAAAGAAACTTGCCATCTAGTTTTAACAACATCTAAAATATTCGAAATTGATGCTGCTATTGCACAAGCAAATCCGGAATATAAGATATAACTTGTAAATGCAAGATCATTATTATAATTATCATTATTCTTATTANGATAAATTATGAAATATAATGATAAATTATGAAATATGAATTTTTGAATTTGAATCAAAAGTTATTTTCTTTATTTTCCTTATTTTACAGAAAGAATATATATATAATATGAATATTTATACAAAAATGAATAACAATTTGAATATAAAGATAAGTTATACAAATTAAATAAAAATATAAAAATTAAATACAATATTAAATATTATTCTTTGTTTCCTTTTTTTCTTCTATTTTTCAAAGTTTCAAATACAGTCATACTAATTGCAGAAGCAGGTACCATCCACATAACTCTAGCTCCCATACCTTTAGTAAATGCTTTTAATCCACCTTCATTATAATACATATTTTTTATAATTTCTTTAGGTGAATTTAAATTTAAATTATTAATATCTCCAGTTATATTATAGCTGAAAGAAACTTGCCATCTAGTTTTAACAACATCTAAAATATTCGAAATTGATGCTGCTATTGCACAAGCAAATCCGGAATATAAGATATAACTTGTAAATGCAAGATCATTATTATAATTATCATTATTCTTATTATCATTATTGTAATCTATATTATTGATATTATTATTATTATTATTATTATCATCGATGTCATTACTATTATAATTATTATCGATGTTATTATTATTGATATTGATTTGTTTTTGTTTAAGACCCCACTTTTTGCATTTTTCATAAACAACAAAATAAATGATGGTGTGCGGAATAAATACTGCTAGAGAAAGTAAATATCCTTTAAAAAATCCTCTTATTCCTTCCCTTTTAAATAAGAAATTTATTAAATTTATTGTATAGCTTTTATTCTTTAAATTATTCCAATTCATCTTATTAATGTTATTAATATTATTCCCATTATTAATGTTATTAATATTACTCTCATTATTAATGACATTAACAACACCCATTTGTAATTTACTTTTTAATACTTCCATAGGTGTCCAAAATACACCACTTATAGTTTCAGCCAATGCCCCACTTAACATATGATTAATCATTTTATCATCACGAATTCCAAATTTTTCAGAAATATAATATTTTGAATTATCATAAACAAAAAGGTAACTTGATAAAGCGGGAATACCTAAAATGGTAGCTATAGATATTCCGGAATAATAACTTTTAATTGGAGTTGTACGAATCAATTGAATTATTGAACTATTTTTGATGGTGATTAGTGATTTTGGTAAAACAGAAGAAATCGGAAAAGTGGAAGATGAGGAAGAAATAGGAAATGAGATTGTTGTTTGAATGCGAACTCTTATTGTATCTACTTTATATACATTTAATAATAATTAATAATAATTAATAAATTATGTTAATTAATGTTATACTAAAAATGTTTAAATACTTACGTGGATGAGTACATAATCTTGCAATAGTGGCTGCTATACTGGAATCTATTACATTTGAAGCTTCAGATTTTGTCATTTTTTATACGCACAGAATTCGGAAGAAGGATTTGATAATTGATGCATTAAAAAGATTTTTCTTATCAGTGATGAGATAGGCGATGTGATTACGTAATACTGCGTCTAACGTTGAGGGACAATCTCAACAAATTTAAAAAAAAAAAGATTGATAAAGAAATCAGTTTGATTGATTTTTCCGATGCACACACACACACACCGCACACGTGAAAGTTAAAAATCACAAGTCCAATATGTGGGCGAAACTTTATTTGGCTTGCATTAATAAAATTACACCACATTCGCATGATTTTTAGGATATAACCTGTCTGCTTTGCCCCACGCAGATCGACAATTATTATTTTGTTAGCCGTCATTTTTTCCGTTTCTACGTGGGGTTAGGTTATATCCTGTCTGCATGGTCAAAAGCAGACAGGTTATATCCTGAAAGTTTCATGCGAATGGGCTGTAAAATTAAAGCGAAAAACTTATTTAGATATTTGTGAATGTGTTACATGAACGATTTGATTTTATCACATCACCACACCACTATCAGTAATTCTTTATTTTATTTGCTCAAAAATCAATATTCACAAATGTCATTATTAGAACAAATTAATTTAATCCGTTCAATATACAGATTCGAATTAATGGAAATATTAGAAGTAATTGAATTAATGAATATAATGAAAATGAACGAAATAATGGATATAATTGAATTAATCGATATAATGGATGAAATTGATATGTTGGAAATCATTGAAATGTTGGATCTCATTTAAAAAATGTCATCATTTAAAAATATCATTAACATTTAAAAGATAAAAATTAGGAAGATATTCAATTACCAATTTTTATTAAAATAATTATTCAAAATTGTGTTCATTTTTCACTTTTACAATTTCAACTTTCATTATATCATCTTCCTTTACAATTTTTTCTTTAACATTCTCTCCTTGTTCTTGTGAATTTTGTTTTTCCAAAATGATTTTTTTATGTTGCTTAATAAAATTATTATCTCTTTCAAAGTATTTTAATAATGAAGATTCCGAACTTTTTCTTTTGATATTTTTAACCTTTGACATGAATTTATTCCTAAAAAATAAAAAAAATACATAAAAATAAATAAATTTCATCATTGAAAAAAAAATAAACAAAAAATAATAATAATAAATGCTATACCGGTTGTTGTTATTATTATTATTGACTTTTTTCGTTTTCAGACAATAATCAATATGAGTATTTACACGTAAAATTGTAGGATTATTAAAATTCTTTTGACATAATGGACATTCCCAATTAACATTTATGTGTTCAATATCCGGATCATTCTCAGAATTATCATTATTACTCTCTTTTTTATTATGATTATCTATTTCCATTTCTTGTATTTTTTGTTTATTATCCATTTCCATTTCTTGTATTTTTTGTTTATTATCTATTTCCATTTCTTGTATTTCTTGTTTATTATCCTTTTCTTGTATTTCTTGTTTATCATCCTTTTCTTCTTGTATTTCTTGTTTATTATCCTTTTCTTGCATTTCTTGTTTATTATCCTCTACTTCCACTTCTTCCTCTTTATTATCTTTTTCATCATTACCTTTTGTCGATTCTTCATCCTGATAAGAATTGTCATCATCATTATTATTGTTGTTATTATTGCTGTTGAAGTTGTTGTCATTAACAATCGATGGTGATCTAATATATTGTTGTTTTTTAGAATTTTCATTTTGCGCGGAAAAGAACTACAAATTAAACAAAAATATTTATTCATAATTACATTTATAATCATAAAATACATAATATAACATATTTATATGCATACCCTTTTTACACCATATTTCATATCATCCTCATGAGTTCGTAATGAAGATAATCGAAGTCCCATAAGTCTTAAATTCAAAGGTAATTCTGCATCTAAAATCTATATAAATATAAATGTAAGATAACAAATATTCCTTATTTTATATCATAACTAATTAATATTGTATATTATAAATAAATAAATCATTTACTTGTTTTCCATATGAAAATAAATCATCTGCCGAGTGAACGTATTTTGAAAATGTTTTCGCACGACTAGTTACATTAAATGTGACTGATTTGAATTTCAAACTAATTGTTTTACCCTACGATATAACAAAAATTAATAAAAATTATAATAAAAATTTTAAATTTATTTTTAAATTTCAAAACTAACCGAAAGATCTTCTTTCTTTAAATCCGATGCCAAATGATCGGCCAATTCGCGTAATTTAGCAAGTAATTCACTGGGTTTACTTAATGGTGCAAAAGTTCTATAAGAAATATTTATTAATTCAAATGTCATTTCCTTCTTTGGAATAATAATATAATTATAATTATATTACCTTTCGACACTCATACTCTTGCGATTATATTCGCTAATAATAATAAAATTAAACTTAAGTATAAACAATAATAATAATAATAATAATTTAATAAAATGCTTACGCTTTTACTACTGTCGAACCAATTCCAAGAGAAGCTCGCATAAGAAATTGAAAAGAACTCAAAGTAAACATTTTATATACATAAACGCGTTGTTGAAATAAATCTCCCATTGTCTTAATATCAATTGCATTTAAAATTCTTTCCGTGACACGACCGATCCCTAATAAAAATAATAATCTATTTTATTTTTTCTCCTCTTTAGATCATTCTATATAAATTTACATTACATACCAGAAACTTTACGAATAGATAATTTCCTCATAAATTCCAAAATGATTTCTTTATCATTTGGAATACGATATTGTCCATTTGGTTTATTTATATCGGAACATACCTATTTTTAGATGATAAAATGTAATGTATAGATGATATATCAAAATTTTCTGGAAATTTTACAGGATAATATGTGTAAGGAATGAATATATATATATTTACATATATATACCTTGGCCAATAATTTATTTGCTGCAATTCCAGCACTCGCTGTCAATTGTGTCTCTTTAAATATCTCATCTCTTATTTGTTGAACTACTTCATCAGCTGATTTTGCTAATTTATCATTATCATTATTTGTTGTTTGTGATATGTTTTGAAGGTATTCCGTAATATCCAAATAAGCTTCATCTAAACTCATGGGAGTAAAATTTGGATCATAACGTGCAAATATTTCACGTACAGATTTTGATACCGCACGATATTTATCAAAATGTAATGGAACCAAAATTAATTGTGAACATAATTTTCTGGCAATAAATCCTGGCATCGCACTACGTACTCCGTACTTAATATATAATAAAGATATCATTATTATTATTATTATTATTATTGATATTATTATTATTGTTGTTATTATTATTATTATTATTATTATTATTATTATTATTATTATTATTATTATTTACCTTTCTCGCTTCATAATTTGCAGTACTTAACATAGAATTATCACCTACAGCCATAGGTTTACCTTTCAAATTAGGATTATCTCTTTCTTCCACTGAAGCATAAAATGCATCCATATCAATGTGAACAATGATACGAGATAAATCTCTTTCGGATTTTAATATTTCCATCATACTATCTATTCTAGATAAATCTATTGATAAATCTTTTTTCAAGAGTGTCGAATATTTTTTTAACATTTCTTCAATTTTATAACTAAGTGCTTCATCTTTTCTTGCTTCGTTTTCAAAAAATGGTGTTCCCTAAAATTATAAAAAAATTATATTTAATTTATTAATTTATCCCACATAAATCATATGTATCTTTAAATTATATATATAAATATATATATTCACCTTTGAAGCTTCATAAATAACTTGACTAACTTTTTCTTTATTTATTCCTTGTAAACCAGCTTTATTTGCTGCTAATCCACTCATTCTCTGACGCAATGAATCGTCATTTAATCTTTTATTATTTTTAAAATCTTCATTGTTATATATTGTATTATTATTCTTCTTGTCGCTGTCATTATTTTCTATTTGTCTATTATCATTTGCTGTGTCATTTCTTTCTTCACAAGTATCATCATCATCATTATTGTCATTATCACCATAATAATCCTGTGGATCGAAAATATCAATTTCCATAATTGATGCTAATAATAATATAATAATAATCTATCATAATAAGAATAATTTTTTAATTAATAAAATAATGAAATAATTCATTTCTATTATTATTATTTATTATTAATAATATTCTATCTTACACGATACTACCAATATAATATCAATATTTTTATAAATATATACATACAATATTATAATTATCAAATTAAATAGAGTCGATAATGATAATAAAAAAGTGATCCAAAGCTTTCGTCGTCGTCGTCGTCGTCGCCTTGGTTGCCGTCGTTTGTCTTCGTAGTCAATTATCTATTATTTTTAATTAAATCGTCATGTAAAAAATATAAAAAGTTAGTGGTTTTGCCTTTGTTGTTGTTATTGTTAAGAGAGAGAAAGAGAAAAAATAAATACATTTGATTTGCTGATCATCAATAAACACTTTATTTACTTTTATTTATTTTTATTTACTTTTATTTACTTTTATTTACTTTTATTTACTAAACTGATTCCACGTCATATGACAATAATATACATTTTCTTGGATTTTTTGATAATAAAATTTATTTTAATTATTATTAAACAAATAAATAATATAATTAAAAAAGTATGAGAAATATATTTACAATCTATATTTTTTTTTTTAATAAGAAAAATATTTTTTCTAGAAAAATTTTTATGGAAAGTTTTAAAGTTGATAATCATAATAATACAATCAACTTATTGTCCTTGACTGTCTAACTTTACTTATAAAGGAGTATATCCTGATTATATCAAGTTTGATCACCATATTTTAGGTATTTTGGGTTATCAGGTCAATTTTACAATTTGCACCTCCGAACCATGATCGCTCATACTGACCTTATTTGACCAGATTTGATATCGGAATTCACAAATCATGTTCGGAATTGACGGAATATACACACACGTAATGGTATTTTCTGCTATTCACAGTGGTTTATGCGGCATTATGCAAGAAAACGCTTGTGTATGGTTACACCAAAGTTACACCATGTTGACACCATAGTTACACAATTTTGGGATAAACCTCATCATATATATATATATATAAGTATCCGGAATCAAAACAACCAGTATTTAGTAACCTCTCATCCCTCCTTTTTTTTTATTATTATTTTTTTTTCTAAAGGTAAAAATAATATTTTATAATATTTATAGGAGAGTTAAAAAAAATGTGTAAGGTTATAAACAAAAAAAATGTATATATATATATATATAATATATACATATGTATATATTATTATTATTATTTATATTTATACATTTAATAATTTCTATTGTTTACTTATTTTTCCTTCTCTTCGTGTATTAAATATAGTGAGTGGCACTTCGCGATATAGTAACGAAACGAGGTCCAAGTTTTGTGTAATACTGTATTTTTAAAGATTACCATACGTAACGAACGGTCTTTCCATAAAAGCGATAAAATCCGTTAAAAAAAAGGAATATATATATATAAATAATAACAATGGTTAGAGTGGCAGCAGGTCGCGGAAAGAGTGGCAAAGGGTTAGGTAAAGGAGGGAAAGTTTCCACACAACGACACAGAGTAAGTACGCAAAAAAAAAAAACCAAAACCATGCGTGATACAACCTATTTGTTTACTTTTTATTCAAGATTTATCCCATTTATACCATTTTTATAAATATCATATCATTTATATGTCAATCATTCTCGGCTTACTAATCAAATCAGCATGATGAATGATCTACATATTATATATATATTAATAATATTAATATTAAAAAAATTTTTTTTAAAAAAAAAAATGAAGTTTAAAGATGATTAACTAACCAAATTTGGAAAAAAAATTTTTATAACTTTAATTATTATAACAACTTATTTCTATAATTATTATCAAGATTATTTTGATTATTTTATTTTTTTATTATTTTATCTATTTATAATTATTTATTGACATTAATGAATTGTAATAATTATTATTGTTATATTAGAAACTCTTACGAGAGAACATCAAAGGAATTACCAAACCGGATATTAGACGTCTCGCACGTCGAGGAGGAGTTAAAAGGATTTCCGCACAAATATATGATAACGCACGTAATGCTTTAAAAGATTTCTTAACCGATACTCTTAAGGATGTAATAGCTTATGTAGAATATGAAAGAAAAAAGACCATAGGCGTTATGGAAATATTATTGGCTTTGAAACGTAGAGGTCAAACACTTTATGGGTTTGAAGGTCAGCCGCCACGTAAAAGGTCGAGATAACGAATGAATTACGATGATGATAATGATGACGATGATGATTGATGATGATGATGAACGACGACGAATGAAAAGAAGAAAATATAGTAATAATGAAAAAAATAATAGTAATGAAAAGAAGAACAAAAAAAAAATAGTAATAAAAATTTTAGGCCTATGTAAAAAAGATGCTCGTCGTGAACATTATTATAATTATATAATAATGGATTATCATTATTATTATTATATTATTATTGTTATTATTATTAAAAATAATAGAGCAATCTGAAGTTATTAATTTAGTATATTTGGGTATTTTTTGTGTTGAGTGGAATAAATTTTAGAAAAAAAAAAAAATAGATTTACCATTCCATTTTCTCTTTTTCTATTCGGGGTTTTTTCTTTTTTTTTAATCATTTTTGTTTGTTTCTTTCTTTCTTTCCTTCCTTCCTTTCCTCCTCCTTCATCTTCATCTATTTTTTTCAGTATATTTCTTTCACCTTTTCAATGTAAGTTTCTTTTTTTTTATTTTTTTTTACATCAATTGCCAATTGTCTTTATATAATGAAAAAAAAAAAATAACAGCTGTAAATAGCAAAATTATTATTCAATTATATATATGGGGATTGGGTGTGTGTGGGATTATTATTATTATTATTTTAAAAGATCGTGACGAATAACAAAATTAAAAATCATTATTAATGATTATATTATTTTATTATAACAGAAGAAAGGATGGGATGTTTAGATATCATTATTGTTGTTATTCAATTAAATAATTTTTTCCACAAAATCTCTCTTTTCCTCGGAATTTTTTTTCTTCTTTTCTAATAACGATCTTTGATTCGTTATTTAACATTTCTCTTAAAATATATAAACCAAATTTGAGATATTTCTGAATCTTAAATTCATTAATCCATGCTTTGTCTCATTGTTTAATATATAAACTTTTAATCTATGATAAGCATAGTGTGAGATAAAAAAGCTTTCCTGTTGGCTGAAATAAACAAGTTTTTCTATTGGCTGTTACTGTTCAGTGGCATAGAAATTTGCTAGTCTTATATAATTGTTGTCTAATCCAGCTTTCCTTTTTGTTCACTTGTTATACAAATAGTATATATTTTGTTTAATTCACAATCAAATCATTCTCAATCATTCACCAAGCCAAATTAATCAAATCATTCTCAATCTGTTTATATTATTATTATCATTTTTTAATTTCCTAACAATATTGATAATAATGATACATATAAATAGATGGAGAATAATGAGATTAATAATTTCATGAACTAGAATAAATATAATAAATATAATAAATAAATCAATATATATATAATAAAATTTATAAAATAATTAAAATATGAGCAATTATTTTGTGTTGGAAAATTAAAATTAAAGATTAAATGATTAAATTATGTTTGCCAAGTTTTGTTCAAGCGAAAGTTGTGTAAGATCTCAAAATTATACCTATTCCTATTCAGAATGCTCATTCGAATATTTAAACAGATAAAACTGAAAAATAAGGTTTAAAAATAATTCATTCAAAAGAAATAAAAAAAAAAAGGAAATTTATAATGTTAAAAAAAAATAATAATGATAAAAAATAATAATTAATAATCCAACTTACCTAACAATATATCTCAAGGATGTAACCACAAAACTATATCCAGTCTATCATGGAATACCCTTCAAACTATCAAAATGATAGCAAATAATAACAAATGATAATAAAAAAAAATAATAAAATAATAACTTCTCTCTCAATAGACAAAAAATGTATTAAAAAAAAATTTTATTAAATTTAAATATTATTTGTTTGAATAATAAGAAAAAGGAAAGAAGTGACGGAGAAAGAAAGAAATTACTCCAAATTTTTCATTTAAAATCTTTATATATTCCGAATGATTCACAGATCGCATAATATCTAATATTATTTGTGCTGTGCTATCAGGATGATCTGGATGATCATAGCTTTGTGAGATGTCATCATTCTTCACAACTGAAATATATGTAAAATATTAGACGAATAATGGAGGAGAAATTAATTAAACAGTTAACCATCAAAAAACATCACAAAGATTAACTCGTTAACTAATTTAGTGACACATTGACACATCTTGTGTAAATTTTGTATATTAGGCCCAAAGGAAAAGAATGTACATCTAATGCAACAATAATTTATTATTTTGGCATTGTAAGATTTTATATATCAAAAAACATATGTAAACTGGCGTATTGTATATATGTTAAATAAAAAGAAACTGCATAAAGACACACGATTTTAAGAAGTCTCTTACAATAACCATTTTTCATTTACATAAATGGAAATAAGTCGTCATACCTGAGATATCATTAATGTTGGGTATCACATAAAGCAAAAAAATAATTAATACTTGGCGTCTTTTTACTTATTACATGATATTTGTTTGTATTCATCGATTGTCTTTAGTAAAATTCTAAAACTGGGTATATTAGTGAAATATGTTACGTTACAAATAAAGGAGAATTTCTTTTGATCACCGATGTTTGTTTTAGTATCGATCTTAACACCAGTTAAATATATAAAGCATACATTTCGTTATTTTCTTATGGAAAACTTTTCGTTTCAGAATCGAATCAATAAATTCATCGTACCGACTACTGAGATATTTGGTCATTTATTATGGAGATACCCAAAAGTTGTGGTGATGGACCATTTGAATATATTGCGTTTGTACCTTCGATAAAAAGTCAACTGACTCCGTGGCCGATAGGAATCGTTTTCCTAGTTATCAATACATTAATATTATATCCCACATATAAATGGAGCTGGCTCAGTATTATTTCAGCTCTATGGTCTCTCATCAGCGGTATAATATCTCTGTCTCGTGTATTTTTGGCAAAAAAAAGTCAAATGGTCATAGCACACAATATGCCTTTCAGCTTACCTTTGGCTATTGGAGCTGGTATTGTCAGGCTTACTGTTGAAGATGGAACTAAGGGTTTTAAAGAGAGATGGAAAACATTATTTGCGGCGGTTATTAGACAATACCCTTGGCGTAAATCATTTAAAACGGATGATATAGATGATATAGATGATATAGAAAATACACCAAGTTATAATGAAACGGATGATATTGAGGATATAGAAAAAATATCAAATTCTAATGAAACGGATGATATAGAAGAAACACCAAATTCTAATCGAACTAAAGAAACATCAAATTCACCTAATGTATATCACCGAATCGAAGAAAAATTGAGACTAATGGCATGGCATTAGTCATTGATCTCATAGCAATGATAGCAGGTGGGATTCGTGTGTGGGAATGGTGGAATTTGTGGGATTTGTCGGATTCACCATATGATTCCACGCTTGATACCATATGCTTTGTTAATATTCCAAAAGATGTCCCTATTTCCTATGAAAGTGAATGTGCATTTACCATCTCTGACTGGAGCAAAATTAATATTCCCAATGATTACAATAACTGTATATCAGTCTTACCTCCAATTACGTCGCTTCTTGTCGTGACATTTACTGTAATTTGTGGAATGGTGCTACTCGGGTTGCTTTTTATGCGTGGTTATTTCCTCTGGATGATGGGTTGTGGCGGAGCCATTGGTTTGTTAATTATTTCTGGACTACAGTCTTCATACTCAACAGAAAGAAGATGTGTTAGATTTGTTGGCAAATTGTTTAAACTGTCTACTACGCAAATCATTAGTCACAAAAGTTTAATTTATTTATGGTTGCATCGGAATGATTTCACAAGATTGCTTGTCCAACTGTTCACCGCTCATGGATGATATTGATTACGTTTGCACAAGGAAGTTTTATTTATAATAATATATTTTATTTATAATACAAATTTTATATCAATAAAGTGTTCCGAAAACAAAAAATGTTAAATTCCTGCAGTCTCAATTGAATTTTGTTCCAAGGACAACTTAAGAGACAAGCTGCCACCAGTTGTCGCCAGTGTCATTAGTAAAAATAATTTAGAAAAAAAAGTAAGTTTATCTGCCAAAAGTGTTGGGACAGAGGGTTTTTTTTTTATTTTGATTGTATTTGAACATGGATAAATTATACAACAAATCAAATGTATAATCATCTTAGAAACAAGTAATGATTCGGATGTTTTTCTAATCTTCCACATTCTTTTATCATGGATTCATTTACAGCATTATTAAATCTACATAATGTTACATAGTCCTGTCCTTTTTCAACAAATGAATCTCAAGTAACTTTAAGTTTCATTTTTAAAGTGGTACAAGTTAAATTCAGAATTTTGATCATTAATGTATTCCTTAGCAGTAAATCCAAAGGTGACCTTCGTTTCAATATTTATTGATATAGGCCTTAGGTAAATCTTCTTTTTCCAGGTTAAGAACACACATTTGATGCAATTAACTATTTTAAATTATATTTTACTACTAAGTATGAATAAATATCTTAACAATAAACATCATAATTTATAAAATTGCTATTTACTTTTACAATTTTAATTGTATTATTTTCAATGTCAGTTTCTGTAACCAGAAAGCACTCTTGCATATGGATATCATCTAAGTCATATTCATTATTTGATTCTTGAGGATAAAATGCTGTAATATGAACAAATATTTATATTTTGGTGTTTGAAAAAGTAATGGCAACAGCATTCATCACAAGGTCTGTTTCATTGTATTGGTCAACACAACAAATTGTGCTTAAAATTTTTAATCGACTTTTGAAGAAAATTGAAAGGAAGCAAATTATTTAAATAATTTAATAATTATCTTACGAAATTTTTTTATTCTTTTTAATTAAAGTTTTTTACAAACATGATTTTGTTTAGATTTTTTCATTTATCAGATATGGGAATTGGGAGATTATTATCATTATAATTATTATTTTAAAAATTAAAATCATCATTATTACTATTATTTGTTAGATTAAAAAAAATAGTTGTTAAATTATTAATAATTATTATCATTATTTTAATATAACAGAAGAAAGGATAAAATAGTTAAAATATTTAAATAGAATCAATTAAATAGTTTTTTCCATAAAATCTCTCTCTCCCCTCAGTATTTTTTTTCTCGATTTCTAGTAATGATCTTTGATTCTTGATTTTTTAACATTTGTCTTAAAATATATTAAATATATAAAATATATTTTAGATATCCGAAATCCATTAAAACTATGATCTATTATTTTATGAAATATAATATAAATTTAATATAATAGTATACAGGTCTTTTTTTGTTTTCTTTTTGTTCACTTATATATAACAAATACATATTTGGTTTTACAAATAGTAACCAAATCAACCAAATCATTCTCAATCTATTATATTATTGTTATTATTATTATTATTTCTAATTTCTTAATATATTAATAATGATAAATATAAATGATGAGATTAATAATTTCATAAACTAAAAATAAATATAATAAACATAAATATATATATAATTTTCATTCTTGTTAATTTCTATAATTTTTGTTGTGTAAGATCTCAAAATTATATCCATTCCTATTCAGAATGCTCATTCATAAATAAAATTTAGAACATGTCCAAAAAATAATCGGATGGATAAATAAAAAAATATCATAAAGATTAACTCATTAGGCCCTAAGGTAAAGAATGTGCATCATCTAATCATCTAATGCAACAATGACTTATTATTATTTTGACATTGTGAAACTTCACGTATATCAAAAACATATGTAAACAAGGAGTGCATTTTGTATATGCTAAATAAAAAGAGACTGCATAGAGACACAATAAAGGTGGCATATTTTTAAGAAGCCGCTTACAATATCATAGTAAAGCATTTCATTTTCCCCTTTTTCATTTACATAAATAATTCATAATCTGAGCGGAAATAACATGACAACAGTCATCATACCTGAGATATCATTGACATAGGGCATTACACCACACATATAAATTAATGTTTGGTGTCTTTTTACTTATTGTTGCATATTTGAATTACATAATATTTGCATTCATCGATTTATTTAGAAAATTGGGTAATTAGTGTAATATTTTACGTGAAGTTTATTTTGATCATCAATGTTTGTTTCATTTAAATATTTAAAACATACATATCGTTATTTTCTTATGAAAAACTCTTCGTTTTAGAATCAAAATAAATTCACCGTGCCGACTACCGAGATATTTTTATTATGTAGATACCCGAAAGTTGTGGCGATGGACCATTTAGATATGTTGTGTTTGTACCTTCGATAAAAAGTCAACTGACTCCGTGACCGATAGGCATCGCAGTAATACATTAATATTATATCTCACATATAAATGGAACTGGCTCAATATCATTTCAGCTCTATGGTCTCTCATCAGCAGTATAATATCTCTATCGCGTGTATTTTTTGGCAAAAAAAAGTCAAATGGTCACAGCACACAATATGCCTTTCAGCTTACCTTTGGCTATTGGAGCTGGTATTATCAGACTTACTGTTGAAGATGCAATTAAGAGTTTTAAAGAGAGATGGAAAACATTATTTGCGGCGGCAATACCCTTGGCGTGAATCATTTAAAACGGTTTACATAGATGATATAGAAAAAACACCAAATTATGAAACGGATGATAGAGAAGAAACGCCAAATTATAATGAAACGGATGATGGAGAAGAAACACCTAATTCTAATGAAACGGATGAATATAGAAGAAACACCAAATTCTAATCGAACTAAAGAACATCAATTCACCTAATGTATATCACCGAATCGAAGAAAAATTGAGACTAATGGCATTAGTCATTGATCTCATAGCAATGACAGCAGGTGGGATTCGATTCCACGCTTGATACCATATGCCTTGTTAATATTCCAAAAGATGTCCCTATTTCCTATGAAAGTGAATGTGCATTTACCATCTCTGACTGGAGCAAAATTAATATTCCCAATGATTACAATAACTATATATCAGTCTTACCTCCAATTACGTCGCTTCTTGTCGTGACATTTACTGTAATTTGTGGAATGGTGCTACTCGGGTTGCTTTTTATGCGTGACTATTTCCTCTGGATGATGGGTTGTGGTGGAGCCTTTGGTTTGTTAATTATTTCTGGACTACAGTCTTCATACTCAACAGAAAGAAGGTATGTTAGATTTGTTGGCAAATTGTTTAAACGATCTACTACGCAAATCATTAGTCACAAAAGTTTAATTTATTTATGGTTGCATCGGAATAATTTCACAAGATTGCTTGTCCAACT
Source organism: Diversispora epigaea (assembly GCA_003547095.1). Classification (NCBI taxonomy): domain Eukaryota; kingdom Fungi; phylum Glomeromycota; class Glomeromycetes; order Diversisporales; family Diversisporaceae; genus Diversispora; species Diversispora epigaea. Next base: position 83,755 of record PQFF01000231.1, on the reverse strand, counting down.
GTTCAATGCTCATGGATGATATTGATTACGTTTGCACCAGCAAGTCAAACTTCGATAAACCTATATGTTTTATTTATAATATAAATTTTATCTATAAAAATTTTGTGTTAGTTTATATAAAAATTTTTTAATATTTTATGAAAAATCAATAAAGTGTTCTGAAAACCGAAAATTTTAAATTCCTGACTTTGGTTCCAGTTTCGGTTAATTTTTTTTTTTAAAACTAGAGACTAGTTGCCACTAGATAAAATTTTCACTGGTGACGGAACTGGTGATGCTTCCTTGAGAGTTTCTTGATTACTTTTTTATATCTATCCTTAGTAAAAAGTAATAATATAGAAAACAAACTAAAACTTACCCAAAATTGAAGTGTTGAGATAGAAGTGTTTTTAAAAAATAATTATTAAAATTCCAATACAAATTNGTATGTTAGATTTGTTGGCAAATTGTTTAAACGATCTACTACGCAAATCATTAGTCACAAAAGTTTAATTTATTTATGGTTGCATCGGAATAATTTCACAAGATTGCTTGTCCAACTGTTCAATGCTCATGGATGATATTGATTACGTTTGCACCAGCAAGTCAAACTTCGATAAACCTATATGTTTTATTTATAATATAAATTTTATCTATAAAAATTTTGTGTTAGTTTATATAAAAATTTTTTAATATTTTATGAAAAATCAATAAAGTGTTCTGAAAACCGAAAATTTTAAATTCCTGACTTTGGTTCCAGTTTCGGTTAATTTTTTTTTTTAAAACTAGAGACTAGTTGCCACTAGATAAAATTTTCACTGGTGACGGAACTGGTGATGCTTCCTTGAGAGTTTCTTGATTACTTTTTTATATCTATCCTTAGTAAAAAGTAATAATATAGAAAACAAACTAAAACTTACCCAAAATTGAAGTGTTGAGATAGAAGTGTTTTTAAAAAATAATTATTAAAATTCCAATACAAATTAACTTATCCAATTTATATAAAGATTCCTCTAGTAATAAGCTATCAGATGATGTCTTTTTATTTTAATTGAAGCTGGAATTTCGTTTCAAATTTAATTAACCAAAAATACTAATTTTAAAAATCTGAAAATAATTATCAAAGTTGTCACTTATTAAAGTTAGTTATTTAATAATAAGCATCAAAATTAATACTAAGTCACCTTAAAGTCTGAAACATACCACATGTATCATAAAAGCTTCAGACCTATTGCTTAAGAATTAAGCGAATAATAAATGTATATAATAATTTTCAAGCATTTGGACTTACCCATTTATTGTTCGTTTAATTATTAAGCGATATGCCTGAAACTTTTTCAGTTGATACAATATATTTCAAATTTTAACGTTACTTAGTATGATTTTTGATTCTTTATTAATAAATAACAAAGTTTGTTATGTAACAACGTTTGATAATTTTTTAACAAATTTATTATTAGGTAAATTTCTATTAATTGATCAAGGGCCATTACACCAAGATAAATATCGAAAACATATGCAAACTATTTTGAAGCTCTTAATGAAATCTACAACTTCGTTTAGTACAACTTTTATTATTATCTCGTAAAAATTGACACTTTACTTAGATATGAATGAAATAGATCAGAATTTAGTAATATCACTTATTTTTCTTAAATTTCTCAGGTACAATGATCTTGATAGGTTTTTGTTTTAACCAGGCCTTTATGGGAGTACTGAAACATCCACCATTGGCTGCACTTAGAGATAGTTACTATTTTGGCAAGTGAATTGGTAGCAAATATATTAGGATGGCTTAATGGTTATTTAAATTTTAACTAGTAAAGCTTGCCTGCCTATTCTCGACTACACGGGTTTTCTGTGCTAAAATAATGTTGATATAAAATACTTTCACTTGTTTTCACAAATATTAGGAATTACATGTTCTCCAAACACCACATTCGCATGACTTTTCAGGATATAACCTGTCTGCGTTGCCCCACGCAGATCGACAATTATTATTTTGTTAGCCGTCATTTTTTCCGTTTCTGCGTGGAACAATAGGGGTTAGGTTATATCCTGTCTGCGTGGTCAAAAGCAGACAGGTTATATCCTAAAAATTTCATGCGAATGTGCTGTCTCCAAAGCATCAATATCCTATTTTGTAACAGTTTTAACATAATAGTATTATCACGTGATTGTTGTAAATATTTGACCATGTGACGATTGAAAAGCTAGCAATAGATCAATGTTAATGGACGTTGTTAAAGTTATTTTTTAAATTATAAAAAGTCTTGATTAGAATTTGTCAGATTTATTATTAGTTAAAATTATTATTTTAATTATAATTTGATAAATTTAAAGGAAAAAGAAGCGTTATCTGAAGTTCCTATTCGAATCAAAGAATAATTGAGACAGAATAGATAGATATTTAACCAGATAATATTAGTAGTCTTTAAAATAATTCAATAAAGATCTATCTTAATTATAATTATTTAATTATTCAAATTATTTAAATTACAATAATAATTTATAAAATCAATCGTTACGTTTATTAATTTTATTTTACTATTTCACCATAAAATTTTTATCAATAAAATATACATTGGCGCACCATTTTTTATATTTATAGTCAAAAAAAAAAAAAAAACCCCCCAATTTTAAAAGTATTACGATTTAAATGTTAAGTTAAAAAAAATTTTATAAGATTTGAACTCATTTTCATATCGTATCCCGTGTCGTGATTTATTTTAAAAAAAATTTTGATTCTATTATCGTCGTTGTCATCGTGACATTTTAATCATTTTAGGAACCTGTAACAGTATTATTGTTATTGTTGTTATTGTTGTTGTTGTTGTTATTATTATTATTTTCATCTTTTAAGTCATTATCAGAAGCCGCAGCTGTGATAGCATTATTGAAATTTTTCNATTTATTATTAGTTAAAATTATTATTTTAATTATAATTTGATAAATTTAAAGGAAAAAGAAGCGTTATCTGAAGTTCCTATTCGAATCAAAGAATAATTGAGACAGAATAGATAGATATTTAACCAGATAATATTAGTAGTCTTTAAAATAATTCAATAAAGATCTATCTTAATTATAATTATTTAATTATTCAAATTATTTAAATTACAATAATAATTTATAAAATCAATCGTTACGTTTATTAATTTTATTTTACTATTTCACCATAAAATTTTTATCAATAAAATATACATTGGCGCACCATTTTTTATATTTATAGTCAAAAAAAAAAAAAAAACCCCCCAATTTTAAAAGTATTACGATTTAAATGTTAAGTTAAAAAAAATTTTATAAGATTTGAACTCATTTTCATATCGTATCCCGTGTCGTGATTTATTTTAAAAAAAATTTTGATTCTATTATCGTCGTTGTCATCGTGACATTTTAATCATTTTAGGAACCTGTAACAGTATTATTGTTATTGTTGTTATTGTTGTTGTTGTTGTTATTATTATTATTTTCATCTTTTAAGTCATTATCAGAAGCCGCAGCTGTGATAGCATTATTGAAATTTTTCCATAAGGTTGCGACATTTTCAAATTCTGTTCCGATTGCCACTACACCTTCAAGATTTTTATTGAGAACAGCCATATTACCGATAACTTGTTCTATTCCCTTTTAATATTTAATAAGCATTAATATATGATTAATATATAATTAAATATATGATTAAATAAATATAATCTAATTAATAGCTACCAGAACTAAATCATTAATTAAAATTTCTCTCTGTTTTTGAAAAGGGGTTTTTTCGTTCGTGTCCATATTTCAAGTTCTTAATTGTTAACCGAACTGTATCATTAATCTGCAATTTAAGTTATTGTATTGGAACGCGTTTAATTCTTAAAAAATTTTCCGATTGGTCAGTTAATTTCGAATAAACTTATTGGAGCAAGACTTAGAAAACTGTTACAAGTTTTTAATTATGACCAACACTCTAGATCAAAATGAAAAGAATGTTATTATTGAAAATATAAATGCACCACACGAAAGAATTAATAATAATTACAACTTATCAAATTCATCCAATGAACTTGAAAATATAAATTTAAATAATGATAATGATGATAATAATGATGATGTTTTTAAAGATGATGATTCTGATTTAAGTGAATTAGAACCTTTTGGATATAAGTTATTAAATCAGGAAGATGATGAAAATGAAGGTGAAGATGAAAATGAAGATGAAGATAATGATTTGCAAAAAAGTGAAATACTTAATTTAAAAGTATTTGCATTGTTAAATTTCATTAAATCTTTTTTTTTTTATTTGATAAACAATTTAAATCAATTTTATTCTGTTGTTAGAATGAAATACCAAATAAATTACAAATTTCTCCCAGTAATGAGGAAAGAATACCTGATGGTAATTTTCATTAATTTGGATCTCAATTTTTTGATCTTATTTTTTTCACACTTTTTCAATTGTAACAAATTGTATATTACAGATGATTTAAATATTATTAATTCAATAATGAAGAATGTGCAAATTCCAGATTCTTCAATACCAGGTTAGTTAATTAATAATAATATTTTTAATATTTTAATATATTTATTATTTACAGTATATGATTTATATTATTTTTTTTATTAAGAATGGGCAAAAGTAATTCCAGAAGAATCTTGGTTACCTGTAATTATAAATAACAACAATAATAATAATAATAATTCAACATTATTATTTAATGTTAATAATTAAATTAAAGTAATTGTAATTTTAAATTATAAATTCATAATATTATTAAAATTAAAAAGATATCCATAGTACAGATTTGATGTTAATTATTTATTAAATTAATTAATTAAAAATGAAAAAAAAATCTTTTATTTGTTTTAAAAAAAAATTAAAAAAAAAACTGATAAATTTCTACAATACAAATTTATAAATTATATATAATTATATTTTTGTAAAAAAAATGTAATGTAAATATACAATAATAATAATAATAATAAATAATTATAATATAACTTTCTTTATTAATCAACCTATTAATATTAATTCCTATCATTATTTAGGAATCCGTCTAACAATTGCTGTAGGTTTAATTAATTATTTAGATTCCCGCTTAGCAATTGCTTTAGGTTTATTATTGGAAAATAAAAATTTAAATATTAATTCTATTAACCACGCTCCACAAAAATCGAAAAGCATTATGCCAAGTAATTGAATTTTAAACTGTAAAAAAGTTAAAATTTTTAGAGTTAAATTTTTAGAATTGTTATAAAATATTCAGAAAAATATAGATAATTATTCTTATTATAATTACCTCATTCGTAAGAGGAACCAATCTCAAAAAGTCATTTAAAGGTAGAACTATAAAATTTATTAATATTTTTAATATTTAAATATTTAATAAATAATCAAATAAAAATAAAAAAAATAAAAAATTACCAATTTCACTAGCACAGGCGAATGCGACTGTACCAACAAAAAATAAACACCAAAAAAGTGGTGAATTCTCCCTTAAACTTTCTCTGAAAGGATGTCCCTTTATAAAAGATAAAAAATATTAATTTTTTTTATTTTAATAATAATAAAAAAAAATACTCAAAAATATCAAATGCAAAAAATTTTTTACCTGATAATTAATAACAAATGTAGAAACTTGCATAGATAATGATATTAAATATACCGAAGTGTTTAATAAGCTAGGTTCAAATTCACGTTCCAAATCTACGCTTGCTTTCCTAAAATATAATAAAGATATAAATCAGTATGAAAAAATTTTTAAAAAATTTATAAATTTCATTATAATGAAAAAAATAATAAAAATACATACTCTTCATACCGAAACACAGAATCTACAATGTATATTAACGAAAAGATGTGAATCGCAAATTGCCCAAGAATAGAAAGAATAATATAAAAGTTGAATATATTGGTTTGCGGTCGTTTATCCGAAAGTTTTTCCAAAGGCTAAAAAAATATATGAAAATAAATATATGAAATGAACATTATGATAAGTTAATGAATTTATACAATAAACAGGTCAAACAAATAAAGTCAAATGATAATTACTTTTGCCTTTGATATGCAAAGGAAACAAACAGCCAATAGTACCCCAGAAATTGTATATTGTCTAAAAATATAAAAAAAAATGATAAGATTAATATCAAGAAAACACATGCGTCTATATATATTCGTATCCTTTAGTGTCTATTCGCTAAACAAAAAAAGAAAAAAAAAAAAACCTACATATCACCAAATTTAATCCCTTCTAAATATAAGACGCTCAAACTGTAAGCTGAAATTAAACAGTTAAGAGCTAAAATTTTATACATCTGAATAGTAGCAACCAAAGTGCAACGACCTTGTCGCACAATATTTGCAACTATACGAAATTATGAAGTAAAGTCAGAAATTTGCAGTAAAGAAATAACAATAATAATAATAATATAACTTGTGAGTTTTCCTTACTTGCTACAACATTAGAAAGTTTAGATGTAAAAGGTGCTGCTACTGACGCATCTCCTAATTTTATTGTAGGAGGTTCATCCGCATCAAAATCTTGAAGTAATTGTTCGGCTAATTGTCCCATCTTTATTAAATTACAAATATTTTTTTAAAAAAAAAAAAAATGAAAAAACCCTAAAATATACACAAAAATATAAAAAATAACGCGTATTTACCTGTGGCGGTGGTCTTCTCTGATTACCACCAGCAGTAGCATTTTGTTGTAATTGTTGTGTATGTTGTGGGAATAAATGTGCGATGGCCGGTGGTGGTGGGGGTGGTGGCACATTAAATCGTGAAGCGAATTTTATTTGATTTTCATAAACATCTTTAATTCTCTGTATACGTTGATGTTCAACAATTCTTTTTAAATCTTCAGGTTTTCCATTAAGAAGAGCAACTCCAATATGAGCTTGTTTAAGGGCTCCGACATCATTTGTACCATCACCACACATCAATGTAGTATAACCGGATTGCTTAAGGCTTGTTAATATAAATTCCTAGGAAAAGAACCATAAAATTATAATTAATATAATAATTAATATAATTAATATAATAATTAATATAATTAATATAATTAGACGCATATATTCTTCTCTCTATATATAGGCAGATAGTTACCTTTTGCCCTGGAGACACTCGAGCATAAACCCAAGTGTATGTAAATAATTCTTTTATCGATGGATTATTTTCTAATCGTGATAACGCTGCGCCAGTTACACATAAGTCATGATCACGATATATACTTGAATCTAATTTTTCGGCAGGGTTAACTGGTATCATAATTTTTTCATCAACTGATTTCCAAATAAGTTCTTAAAATAAAATGAAATAAATATCAAAATTAAATAAATATATATATATATATATATATATATATAATAAAAAATATATTTAGTTATATAATAATTTATTAAAAAAAAAAATCTACCATCACTATTCTGGGAATCTTCTCGAACGTCCATAATCAATACGTCACGATCAATAATTTCAACTTCACGTGCGACATGACAAGCTGTTAATGGATTATCACCAGTAATCATTACAACCTACAGTTTAAATAAATTATTATTAGAAATGATGCCCGACAAATAAAGTAAACATTCAAAAAATTTTATTGTCTAATGTGTTAATATATATACCCTATGAGATGATTCATTCAACGTTCGAATAGTTGAAGCAGCATCTTCTTTAAGTGGGCATGTGAATATAAGAAATCCTGCAAAATTTAGTTCACTTTCGACAAATTCCCGGGAAAGACCATTAATCTAGAAATTTGGAATAGTGTGAGAGAGTGTAAGAGGGCATATATATATATATGAAAGAGTACAAATTAGGATTGAAATTCTCACCTCTTCAATATTCATATTATCTTTTAAATATTTATATCCCAAGGCTAAAACTCGACTTCCTCTACACGTGAAAAATTTAAAAGTTTCTTCATAATCATCAGGTACATAAGAGTACATATTACGTATTGTCTCAGGCGCACCCTTCACTGCCACAAATGTTTTTCGGGATCGTGGTGTATGAACTGTGGAAACACTTGACATACGTTTAAGTGCGGACGAAAATTGAAAACGTCGGCGAATTGAAAGTTGGGATCTTTGTTGAAAACGGTTAGATTGTTTATTTACTGGTATAACAGTATCACCTTTATAAAAAATATTTATATTAGTTATATGATTAATAAATACTATATCTTTTTTTTAAAAAAAAAAAAAACTTTTAATTATACCTTTGCCTAGTTTCCAATCTAATGCTTCTAATGTAGCTTTTTCCATAGGATCACCAACAATATCATCATCCAATTGTACTAAAGCATGCGCTGCGGCAAGGGTTTGAATTGTATCCCGAAGAGCATCTGGTGGACTTACTAAGATCTTGGAACTATCAGGACTAAAGAATGAATTAGATTTTTAAGAATTAAATTTATGAAACTTCAATAAATTAAATTAAATTAAATAAGAAATATTATTAAGCAATAAGATACGTATAAACTTTAAATAACACTTACTGAATACCAGCAATACCTTCAACTACGAGATTTTCTCCTGTAAGTGTACCAGTTTTATCGAATGCGCATATATCAATCTTACCTGCGAAAGGAATTCTGAATGGTTCGGTGCAATAAATAGCTATTAAAAATTATTATTATTATTTAAATTATAAATTAATTTTGTTCTAAAATAACTTTTAAAGAGAAATTAAATGTTACCTAATTTTGATAATGCAATTAACGAAGTAGTAACTGCCAATGAAAGTTCCATTGGTAATTCTGGAGGTACCACAGAAGTAATGATTAATATACAATCAAGTAAAAGTTTAGATTTTTTACGATCGTGCTCGACGCCTAAATAATAACAAAAATAAAGAAACGAATGAATAAAATAAGTAAGGACAATAATAAATTAAGGTAATTAATATAATTATAATTATAATTATAATGATGTTAACCTTTAATCCAAACATAAGCCGCAGCGGAAATGGCGAATATTAATAAGAATAAAATGAATAGGAAAGATTCAAAATTATTTGCTGAAACGCGCTCAGTGCTGTAAACCATTGTACGAACAAGTTTTCCTTGAGCAGTTCCAAAACCGGTACGTACGACGTATGCAATACAACCATTGTCTGGGGTCGAATAAGCTAAATACAAAATATAATAAGTATATATATATATATATATATGTGTGTGAATTTCCAATTTATTTATATAAACATACGTGAAAGCGTATCGTCTTGGTTATCACTGGACTGCGGCAACGGTGGAGTAACTTGCAACACTTTAGTACCGCCAAATAAGATGCTGTTTTTATCAAGATCGTTAATGTCAATAGAATCATTACCGTCACGAAGAGCAACTGAATCCTAATATAAAAAAAAAGATTTAACACGTAAGTAATGATTAATTATGATAAATAATGGTTGACACTATAAAAAAAATAAGTAAGAATTTGTTTAAAATAATACGCGTATTTAATATTAACTAATTTAGTAGTTTTTTATATTAACTAATTTAGTAGTTTCTTATATTATTAATCATTACATTAGTATTAAAAAGAAAACTCATTAATCCGACCTCTCCGTACAATACAGATTTTGTTTAATTTTATGGATTTGGGGATTAGTGCTTGACTATTGTAATTTGTTTTTAAATATTCAACTAATCCACATAAAATATGAAAATTATATGATTGTGACTTATGAATATATTTTACCTTTAACAATGGTGTCGATTCTCCAGATAACATAGCTTCATTTACTATACAAGCACCTTGTACAAGTACCATATCACAAGGTACACTATTATCCTCTTTACTACGAACTACATGAAAGAAAGAAAATAACTGTTAATGAAAAACTCCCGTTCTCTTATTCTGAAAATAAAATAAGATTTATATTTTTACATGACTTACCTATAGATACCAAATCACCTGGTAAAAGTTCATCAGAATTAATGGATATCCATCGATTATTTCTTCGAACATTAATCGGAAATGCCTTAATCGACATTGTTCGAAATTCAGCTAGAGTTTGTAACCTCTAAAAGAATATATATATATAATGTAGAATTTAATTAAAGAAATTCCATAAATGAATAAAATATTATTATTATTACTATTATTAAGTTTTTTACTACCTGAATGACAACAACTGATTCAAATACTACGAGCATAACTAATGTGAAAACTGAGTAATACCAATACTCATCAAGAACCCAAAGTCCAACACAAAATAGTTGAAATACGAAGAAAGGTGCAACAGCATGCTCTTTAAATAATTCGCGAAAAGTGGGTACAGGAATATCAAATCTGAAATGAAAGATTATGATTATATATTATTATATTGAAAGAAAATAAGATAAAGATAATGAAATATATATGAATTTAATATTAATTTTATATAATTATTTTATATAATTTCATTACCTATTATATCCATAAATTTCTTGAGCGCGTTTAATTTCATCAGGAATCATAAGCCCTAGGGCATTTTGAAACACGGAAATTTGTGGATTCAGATCACTTGGATAACGCAACTTGTAAAACCTTTTTTTATCTTCATTCCATGTGTATTTTTTTTTTTGAAATAAGAATGATATTTCTCCATTCTAAAAATTAATTAATAATACTTTTTTAATTTTTAATTCATCTTTTGTAATTCCTTTTTTTTTTTTTAATATAAATCTTCTATCTTTTTTTTTTTCTTATAACTTTACCATTCCATGATATAGATCACACAATTCTCCTTTACCCCTATGCGCTTTCGGGATAATTTTTATAACTTTTGCTTTATGAATATCATTTACCTTTAAATTAAAATATTATTAATAAATATAACTAACAATTATAAAATTTCAATATAACTATTATTATAATTATATTATAATTATTATTATAATTATTATTATAATTATTATTATAATTATTATTATAATTATTATTATAATTATTATTATAATTATTATTATAATTATTATTATAATTATTATTATAATTATTCCAATTGTACCAAAAAATTATCTAAATATTTTGCCTTACATTTGAACAAGTAAAGAATGCTTTTGCTCTAACACTCCATTGACAACTCAAAAATACCAAAGCATTTATTGTAATTAAGCTTCCAAGTGTTAAAAATGTCCATTCTTCAGACCCAAGATATTCCTCATATTCAAGTAAATATATGTATAACCATGTAGTATGTAGGCAAAAAAAAGGCCATACATAACCATGCCACTTTATTGACTTTCGAACATGTAACGAGGATTTTCTTATTGATTTTGCATCTATTATATTTGTTATCGCCCTATTATTTAATGAAACATTTTTTAGCATTTTTTTGAAACATTATTTTCATACGATCTTTTTACATATTACTTACATTCTCTATACTAATATAATCTATACTTTTGAGCTTGTCGTCCTTAAATATTAATTAAATTATTTCAACCAACAACCAAATATAGATTAAATTTTTTGATCGATATGTCAAATTTTATTCATAACGGGGGTGTTTTTATTCAAACAATGATGTTTCACGAGATTTTTAATTTGAAAATTTTAAGATTTTGAAAGTGTGGAATTTTCCTATTGGATTAAAGTTATAAAATAACTTTAAAGAAATAAGCAAAGATTTTCATTCGCAACATTTAATTTTTATTCAAATAATTCAATTTATTAATTTTATTAATAATTTTATTTTTCTTCATTCCCAGAAAAAACTTTCATTATCTTTACTTTCTTTACTAAAACTTCTATAAAGATTCAATGCTTTCTCGTATAAATGTTTGTCCGTTTCTGGATCAAATGTTGTTGCAATCGATGAATCTGGCCTATAAAAATTGGTGTGTGCATTTTTAATTTTATATATATATATATACACATATAAAGATTCATAATAATAATAATATATATGTACCCGTACCTAAAAGTTAATTTTTCATCATATTGAGAAAGTGAAATTTGAGAAGGTCGTTTCAAAACACCAACCGGTCTAGATAAACCTATTGATGATGGTGGTGATAATGGATCAAAGTCAGTCTGTCCAGATAATCTTGAAGTTTTTGATTTTTGATTCGTTGAAACCGTTTCATTAAATTGTGATGGCGTTTTTTTTCTTGCTGGTGTTGTTTGTGATAAAATCGATCGTTGTTGTAAAGCACTAGGTGATAGTACAACTTTATTACTCTCTTCTCGATAAGACTAAAATAATTATATTATTAAATAATTTTATTAAATTATTGTAATAATTATTTGTTGGAATTAGTAGACAATTTTTAAAATAAAATTGAAATATAAATTGAAACTATTTAAAAAAAAATAACAGTACATTAAGGAAATCTTGAGGTCGATAAGCTCTATTAGTCTCTATTCCGTAAAGACTTGGTGATGATTGTCGATTTTTATCTTGAACGATTAAAAAAATTAAAATTTTATTTATTTAAAACTTGAAATTTTGTAAATTAACAATAAATTAAAAAAATTAAATTAATTAAATTATAAATCTCCAACCTTTTACCGTTTCATCTGCCTTAAAAGAAAGAGGATAAGGTTTAGGTGTATTTCCAATTCCTAATGCCCATGGTGAATTTGGAGGAATAGATACAGTTTTGGGATTTTTATAACTTTCATAAATAGATTCTGAGACCATTTTTTCAATTTAAGATCAAATTATAAAATAGAGTTTTCAATTTGAAATGACGTAATCATATCATTAGAATTCTGCGGCGAAGTCACGTCAGAGTCACGGTATGAGCCGACTGGAAGATCATTACACTTTTTTTGAAGAATAGAAATTTAACATTGAATTGAGTCAAACGCAATTAAAATTTAAAAATTTGGAATTGAGTCATATGAAAAATTGACAATTATTTTAATTATTTTGATGAATTACATAGACAATTAAATTTCAATAGTTGAGTCAAAGGCTTTTTACTTTTGACGACATGTATAGTGCAAGTATAAGTTTAACTAAAGATGAAATATCTTATAAAAATGATTTACGCTGACATGTATCATAATTGATATATAATTTCCATCAAACTTTACTGTTATGTTAAAGGAAACTATACTTTTTACATCAAGATCAACAGGGACGACACTATTTTTGAACTTAAAGAAGTCATCAAAGCGAAGAATCAACAAGCGTTTGTTAGTGTAGATGCCAAGGACCTAAAGTTGTGGAAGGTGGAAATACGGGACAATGATGTTGTTTCGTTAAGCACTATTTCACTCAAAGACAAAGATGAACTTCTTGCAACGAGAAAGATTTCAAATGTTTTCCTGACCCCCTTCCCGAGAATCGAGCAACCTGTTGCTTTGAAAAGTGAGGTCTCGAACCTACGAGAAACATTTTCTAAGTTGGGAAATCTATTTTATCATGGTATAGCAAAGACATCCGAATCATAATACAACTACCTACCACCACCGATAAGTGTCTCAATGTTTTACCTCTCATACAAGGAAATTTAAAGTTATCGCATTCTTTCATTCAATCAGGAAAAAGAAAACCGGAAGGTTCAGATGAGGAGAATGAAGGTTCAGACCGAAAAAAAGAGAAAGTAATAGGTGTGTATTAATACATTGCATAGATTGTCGGCATGTGATAAATATCTATTCATCTCCTAATTAAGATATACTAATATTTTTCTTATTTTCATATAAATCCGAAAGATCTTAATCCTAAATTCTTAGCAGAATTTTTCGAAAAACAAGAAGGAATCAAGGATGATTTTACAGAACTACATGAGCTGTGCATGAATGAGTTTAAATTCGAAAGAAAGGGTAGAGATGATGCAATATATCGAACTTATGATTATATTTTTGATCGGTATTGTACAATTAATAAACAATTGAGTGAAGGTAAAGGTATCGGCGATAAAAAATTATTCCCACTTCTCGTACTTCAATCTGCACCAGGAGGAGGAAAATCTTTCTTTCTTGACGAGTTGGCTTCTTTAAAAAGTGAAGATCTCAATCGTTATTTACAATTAAAACTTTCTAATCTGAATAATGAGAGAAACAGTGACGAAAAGCAATAGTATGTCAAGGAAATTATAGATGCACTGCATAACTCAGTTGGAATTTTCATAACATTCAATGAAATCTCACCATACGATTGTGATATAGACAGGAATATTCGAAGAGGATTAGTTACGCGGATCTTGTGGAGTTATTTTTTCAATGCGAGTAAATTAGACTGGAATATTTTTTGCAAAAAATTTATAAAATTTTTCGATTCATTGGATATTTTAACAGCCATTCAAAGTATCATACATCATTCGAAAAAATCAATATTTCTATGTGTCGATGAGACAATGAAAATTTTATCAGGCGATCATGCAAATATTGGGAATATTAAAATTTTACTAAATGAACTTTACAAGCTCTACCAAAACGTTATCTTCCTCGGATACAAAATTCCATTTTGTTGTGTCTACCCTTGATGTAATAAATATATTTGATACCCAAACTGACTCGCAAAGACCTATCATTTGGATACCATTAAGAAGACTGGCTCTTTCAGAATCAATCAAATTATTTAATGAAATCACGGAAAATTTAAATGGTCATAGATTGTTCATCATCAAAAAATGTATCGCAGATTGTACTGACACATACAGTTCTCTTATTGAACGTTTTGCAAGAAATCTTAACCTATTGTTTGTTTAAATCTCTTTTTCTATAATTAAGAAGGCGCTATTAGGAGATACAATATCTTTGACATATGAAATAGAAACTACCTGGAGAACATATACTTTGAGAGATCTCATTTCTTCTGGAATTTATATTAATTCACTTACTGATAATAAAGAAACATTCAGTGTTATCCCAACCTTATTTCCAGTTGGTCTTCAGTATTTCTGCTTATTCTGCAAAAACAACACAAATGATGATGTAAAAACTGTTACTAAAATATTACGAGACCTATTAACTTTAGAATACTCTTTTGATGACGAAGTAATGGATGGGAAGCCGTTTGAAAGATTTCATTCCAATTGGGAGTGCGCTTCGCGATGAGGGAAAGGAAATAAGTCTCCGTATGATTTACGGTTTACAAAAAATTGAGTTAAGACGGAAGATAGATATTGCAAGAGTAGAGAGCAAAGAATTTCCTCCACCTGATGAAATCTATGACACAGAAGGGAAATCTATAGAAAATTTCATAAATTATGTATTGATTTCTACAAAAACGAATAATGGTGACTTTGACATGGTGATATTTGAAAGAAAGGTTGGAGATACCGGTTACGTTGCCATCAATCTTAAATCCAGAGAGGGCAACCAAACTCAAAAATAATGAGATAAAGGATAAATATGAACATACGAAAAAGAAATATCTTAGTCACGTAAGATGTAGATTTCAGAGAACCAGAAATTCTACTGTAGAATGGAGTAAGGGAACTTATTATGACCGCTCCGATGTAGGAAAACTTAAAATGACCATTGATTATATTTACTTGGTTTTCGTGGCTTGGAGAGATGTGGAACCTCTTCATGATGAAATAAAAAATAATAAAAACATAATCATTGTTAAAAGAGAAAATTTAAAAAAAATTTATACACCGCACGTCCACGTTTCTATACAAACAAATAAATATGAAGATCTAAAATAATTCTAGGCTAAAATTTGTTAAAAACAAAAGTATATACAAGTTCAAAAGGCTGTTTATTATTTTTTTTAATAATTATTTA
This sequence comes from Diversispora epigaea, assembly GCA_003547095.1. Classification (NCBI taxonomy): domain Eukaryota; kingdom Fungi; phylum Glomeromycota; class Glomeromycetes; order Diversisporales; family Diversisporaceae; genus Diversispora; species Diversispora epigaea. Next base: position 68,116 of record PQFF01000231.1, on the reverse strand, counting down.
TTACATACATGATTAATATAAATACTGTACAATGTTAAATAAAAAGCCCAATAAGGACAGGTTAGGATTAAGAATCGCAATACAATCAATAAAAGTTTTTCCAAAAAAATAATCATCACAACTTAATTTTAATTGAATAAAGGTATTTTCGTCTGCGATTAAATGTCCATATTGATTAATGTCTAATTGGATTTTTTTCTTTCATTTAATATTTCGGAGAAGATGCCTTTTATGGCTTTGACTGCTTCCTTCTTTTTGCCGTTGCAAAGATATTCCGGGACTTGTTTCCATGTAGATCTTTTTGTGTGACATTAAGCTAGAGTCTTGAGTTTACTCAACAAACTCTAATGATACTAAGATCAATACTCCAAAATAAAATTAATCAACGTTACGCACTTACCGATCAGCAAAGCGATACATCGTCATCTCTATCTAACCACTTATCTCCAATCTTCTTGTATTTTTTATGTTATATTCAGTGAAAAACAAATTTTTTTAATAATTAATTTTTGATTATAGGATCTGAACGAATTCATTATTTTAACTATCTGGACCTGCTTTAAAGAAGTCTTCGATAGGGTCATGACTGAAAGAAATCTAACCTTTGATGAAATGTGTTATAGTGTAGCGGTGCACATCCGTGAACTTGGTGGAAATATGGAATATTCAGTTAAAAGTTATTATAATAATAGAAGTTGCAGTAGTTCTACAATTAATAATATAAAATAAATGGGTGGATGATATGGAGTAGGAAAAGGAACTACCATTTCTTTACAATGTAGAATCCCGATAGACATGTTTTTATATTTTATTCCTCCTACTCCAAGATTCTATCTATTCATTATTTTTTGCGTTATTTTTTAAGATCGAGTCTTATATGCGGAGTAAAATACCTTTTTAGATCGGAAATTCAAAATATGATTTTATTAAATGTGTATTCGATTTTATGTAATGACACTACAATAAAAGAAAAGTTTATTATTTTTTTTAAAAAGTTTACAAAAGCTTGTTACAAATATTATGTAGTCTAATCTAATTCTACTCTTACATATATAAAGGCATCGATCTCCCCCCTCCCTTTATATAATTTTAATGTTATTTTCCATCCGTCATTAAACAATTTATTTTTATCAAATACATACAAGAAATTAATATATTTCTCAAGGAGAGATTGGAATACATTAAAAGAGTTTGGTTTTGAGAAACATAAAGTGACAGGAAGTACGTTGTTGAAATTGAAAGCAAACGATCTACACAAAGCAGGTTTACCATTTCTGGTTGCAAAAGAATTTGAAAAAATTATTGAGCAAATATCAAGAAAGACTATCTATATTCAAGCCTATAACAATGAGGGTGAACTGTTAGAAAGGTTTGAAAAACACACGATGCATGATGAAAATGATCGTGACTTTTTGAAGGCAGTTGATGGGAAGGGATTGGAATCTATTGATGATAATAATGAAGTCCCAAATGTCATCACATCTCTAAGACACATTCATCCTAATCAATATTATCGAATCAATGCCTCCATCTTACAGCGGTCAAAAAAGGAGTTATCTGGTCAAAAATTGAAAATCAGGCAATGGAGAAAGAAATATTATTTGCTGTACAAAATGCTCTTAATGAAAAGATCAAGGCACCTACAAAAACCTTTTCTAAACGAACAATGTATGATCAGAAAAGCAATCCATTAATGGGATGGGATGGAATTTTAATTTGTGAAGATAGGATATTTTTATGTGAAGCAAAACATAATATGACGCTTGTAAGTATAAGTGAATTCCATTTGATAACTATTTTTCGTGAATCTGTTGGACAAGTTCATTGATAATTTTTCATTATTAATCGATTTCGATTAAAGGAATTTCCGAGTTGCCGGTGAGACAAAATTTCCTGAGGAATTGAAACTCATGGCGAGAGATTGATAGTAGTATTGATCATTATTATTATAAAGTAGAAATGCCTAAAAATTTATGTATTGGTTCTGTGAAACTAAAGCTAAGTTAATTCTTGTTCCTTAATAATTTCATTTTTAATGCAATAATTCTAGATTCTGTATACATGCATAATTAATGTTTTATTTTACGTAATTTATTAAATTTCTAATTATTTGATGTAGCAGTGATGATTTATCTTTATGCTTCCACAGTTACTATTCTTTTATGTTCTTTATTACATGCCGAACATCTTTCTACATAATCGAAGTAATCACCATATTTAGATAAAATTCTCGAAAGCTTTGGTTCATTATGTATTTATATGCTGAAATGTAAATCGTATAGTAAAGTTAAAAAATGCTAACAGATAAAGTAACGAAAAAAATTATATTAATATTTAGAAAGTTATTTTATTATAGGTCGATTGACGAAATTCTTAATTTTTTGTATCCTCTTCGGAATACCGATTTCCGGTTTTTCATTATCTTGACATATGCATGTTTTTTCGATCACGATTAATTATATTCTCAAGTTTTTTGATGTCCATCCAGTATAATGAAACCGTTGCTGGTTTCCTTGCACTTCTACTTCTAATGCAATTTGATATTTTTGAAAGAAGGCATCAAATTAAGAAAGAAGGACGATACTCAATCCTGTTCCGGTTTTTAATTCTGGCTAAGATCATTATCCGCAACTTCAAGTTTGGAAATTCTTTCATTTAACGAATCAACCTCAAATTTAGAAATTCTTGCACTCAACGAATTGTATTACTTATACAGAATATGAATAATATGTTTATAGCCAGAATTACGTGTTACATAAGAATCTTTATCATTTAGATATTGATTATTAACACAAAATCATTATATATTCATAAGATTATACATTGAAATTTGCGTCATTTTTTATATTGTTAATTTGATTTTCTTTTTCTTTTTTTTTAATTAATTTTGAGAAAAACAAAGAGATTAAAAAATAAACTTTAATTTTAGTATTATCTATCTTACATCAAACACAAGGTCGAAATATTACCTATCTGACACCTATTTTGTAGCATATTGGATGTGCACTTTTTTATTTGTTTGATCAGGTAACGAAACACTCGAAAAAAAAAATACTAAAACGAAAAGCGAAACAATACAATGTATTATTATATAATATTTGTATTATGTTTGGTATGCATTCAATGAAGTAACAAAGTTAATGTTTATTCTTTATCATGAATTGATCGCCTCACTTTATTATTCTCTGAACTTTGTCATGATAAAATAAAAAATTATTTCTGAAAAAAAAGGAAAATGTTCAAAGTTTTTACGTTCTTTATAATAATGAAAAAATAGATTTTACGCGTGTATAAATATTACCAATATCTATTTTTTAATCATTTTTTTTATATAAAGTAAAATATCAATTCAATGTTTTGTAATTTAAATATAAGATTCAGGGGAACTTTGAAGAAATAACGTTTATAATCAATTTTTCTTTATTAAGAATCACAAAATATGTATAACAATGCATCCTTAGATTTTTATTTACGAAATAACGTTTCTTTATTTGGCGTGCATTTTCTATAATTATATTTTCTAGAATTCCGATTTTTTTCCATTTTGAATTAATTGAATGAATTGATTTTAACTTAACTCAGTTTCACAATAGTATTAAACGATTGTATTTCAAACCGAATCGAGCAGTTCAGTACCAAGACTGACTGCCAAGAGAACTAAGAGTTATTAATATATAATGAGTTATTGTCTCATTACATTATTTATTATTTACATAATGAGATTCCAGATAAGTTCGATTAATCGGGTTCAATCATCAAGAAAATCAAAGGATTAAACTTTGAATAAATTTAAAATTACTAAAAAATCAAAAATAATACGAAAAGAAGCTAACACAACATAAGATAAGCGAATGCAAAGAAATAAATAAAACAGATACAATAAAATTTTTTTAATATATTACAAAAGTCTTATAATGGTTAGTAAACTACATATAAAAAAGTTAATATGAAACGTGGTATTATTTTCTCCCAAAACGTTAGAAACTAATAGTTTCATTATATGGAGGTTTGTTACAATTTCAGCTAAATTACCTTATTGGTTCGGCTAAATTACCTCATTGGTTTTGTTACATTTTCAAACCCATTGATTTTCTGGCTTCGTTGTAATCTTACTATCATTATAATTATTAAAAAGATCGCTAAGAAATAAAAACTATTATGGTAAATTTGGTAAATTTAATTAATTAAAAATTTTCGTAACTAATCCGTAAAGAGATATAGTATATTTTCTTTCTCATTAATATTTTTGTAATTTTTTGTTGTTGATATGGACTTTTATCGTATATAAGAACTCGGTTGTCGACTTCCATTTCCAAATTCACTTTCTACAACAGGTTGGATAGAATAAAATAATAACAAAAAAAATTTATAAAACTTTTATAATTATACCTTAAATACTTTTTTTTCCCAATTTTCATAAATCAAAATTTGAAATTAAAAAACATGTCTCACACAATGAAATTTTTATTTCTTTTTGTTGCTTGCTTCGTTCTTGCTGCCTATGCTGATGAGATCGTAATTAAAGTGAGCAATTTTAAATATGATCCTCAAACCGTTAACGCGAAAAAAGGCGACGTTGTATGTATCTCATTTTCATTTTCTTTCACTCTCTTTATTATTATTTATTTATTTATTTAATTATTTATTATTTATTTGATTCAGTTGGTTTACACCTGGGATGGAACTATGCACGATGTCATCCAATCTGACGCTGTTGGATCTTGCACTGCATCCAGTAAGTCCCACGATAAGCTTCATTTTATTTCTCACTTTATTTCTCATTTTATTTCTAACTTTATTTCTCATATATATATATATTTATTTAGCCAAAATTACCAATGCCTTCAAATCTACCAAAATGACAACGGGAACTTGGAACTACACTGTTAGCGAAGCTGTCGATACAAAAATTTGGTATTTCTGCAGTGTAGGAACTCATTGTAGTGGAAGTAAAATGTATGGTACTGTTAATGTTGTTAGTGATGATAGTTCTGATACTCCTTCCACCGCTACTGGTACACCTGGTTCATATCCATCAGGAACAGCTACATCAGGTTCAACATCAACACCAACAAGTTCTGCAGTCTCCTTCAATTCATTTACTGCGGTTACTTTATTGGTATTCGTATCAAGTCTGATCATGACTGCTTCCTTGTTATAATAAGAAAAAACCCCCATTTAAAGATTTACTATATATAGTAGAGATTATTATCATTAGAAAAATTATTATTTTATTTTATTTAATCAACAAAAATACATATATTAATACAAAAAAATGCATTTCAATACATATTAAACACATGTAACACACACGTAAACATTTCTATAAATGAAAAATAAAAAATTTCATTATTTGCTCTTTAAATTCAACCATTAAATGTTAAATTTGGTAAATTAAATTTTTTTATAAAGAAAGATACAGTATATTTTCTTTCTCACCAATACACAAATTAATATTTTTGTTGTTGTTATGGCTTTTATCATATATAAGAACTTGGTTTAATAAGCAAAATTCTGATGACAAATATTCAGAAATTGGAAAGAAAATGGTAGTCAAAATTCTGATGATAATCGGAAACAAACATTCAAAAATCGGAAAGAAAACGGTAGTCAAAGTTGTTGACTTTTCATCCTAACTCATTTCCTCCAACAGGTTGGATAGAATAAAAAATAAATAACAACGAATTTATGACACTACACTACTGTATATAATTGCTGCTGCTCAATGTCAATGATACCAAATGATCAGCAAAACCAAAATTACGAATATAGTAAATTTCTTGGCTTTGAGATGAGGGCTAATATTGAATATAAGCAATTATTATTTAATAAAAGTATTAACTATAAATCTATAAATCAATATGAAGCATTCTATTAATAGATTTTTTTTTTTAAGAAAAAATATGTAATATTTATAAATTAGGATTAACATATTTTTTTATATTAAAAATAAATTTCAATAGAAATATTTATTTTTAAATTATTAAGATGGAATTATATTGTGTCAACCATAATAGTGTATTGCATTGAGTAACGGATCAATGATTTAAATACCGTCGGTTTTTTTTTTGAAATTTGAAATTCTATAAACATGTCTACCACAATGAAATTTTTATTTCTTTTTGTTGCTTGCTTCGTTCTTGCCGCCTATGCTACTGATATCGGAATTGAAGTGGGAAATTTAAAATATGTTCCTCAAACTGTTGACGCGAAAAAAGGCGACGTTGTATGTATCTCATTTTCATTTTCATTTTCTTTTACTCTCTTTATCATTATTTATTTATTTATTTATTTATTTATTTTTCCTTTTTATTCAGTTGATTTTCACTTGGCTTTCTGATGGAAGTCGGCACGATATCGTCCCATCTGACTCTGAAGGATCTTGTGAAGAATCCAGTAAGTCATTTAATAAGCTTCACTTTATTTTTCACTTTATTTTTCACTTTATTTTTCACTTTATTTTTCACTTTATTTCTCACTTTATTTCTAACTTCATGATTTCATTTCTCTCATATACATAGCCACGGTTACTAATCTCAAAACTAGTGTAAAATCATCGGGAACTTATAACTACACTATTACCGAAGATGCCAATACAAAAATTTATTATTACTGCAGTGTAGGAAATCATTGTGCAAGCGGCATGTATGGTACCATTAATGTTGTTAGTGATACTTCTTCCACTGCCACATCTGGTTCTCCATCAGGAACATCAAAAGCTCCATCAGGAACCGCTTCAGCATCAGGGTCTCCATCAGGGTCTCCATCAGGGTCTTCAACAGGGACTTCAACAGGAACTACATCAAGTTCAACACCATCGCCAACAAATTCTGCGGTCTCCTTCAATTCAATTACTGTAGTTAATTTATTGGTATTCTTATCAAGTCTAATCATGGCTACTTCCTTGTTGTAATATGAAAAAGATTTACTATAGTAGAGATTACTATTATTTTATTAATAAAAACATATATATACAAAATTAAAAATTCATTTCCTTTTATTTCTTTTGTTATTTTTATTTCATTATTTGTTCTTTAAATTCTTTAAATTGTTCTTTAAGAGAATGAGAGTATGACGCGAGGTGATATCAATTGAATTGACTTAAATTTGACATAAGGAAAAAGGGCCATTAAAATTTTTTCATAAAAAGATTTCTTTCTCGCAATACACAAATTAATATTTTTGTAACTTGTTGTTGTTGTCGACTTTCATCCTCCAACTCATTTTCTCCAATAGGTTGGATAGAATAAAATAATAATAATTAATAATTCCTTTACAACAAATTTATAACACTATTATAAATATCCCTTTTTTTTCACAATTTTCATAAATCAAAATTTGAAAACTATAAACATGTCTATCACAATGAAATTTTTATTTCTTTTCGTTGCTTGATTCGTTCCCGCTGCTGCTGCCTATACTGATGATATTGTAATTAAAGTTGGCAATTTGAAATTTGATCCTCGAACTGTTAATGCGAAAAAAGGCGACGTTGTATGTTTCATTTTTACTTTATCATTATTTATTTTATTAATTTATTTATTTTATTTTACCTTTTTATTCAGTTGGTTTTCACTTGGTTTTCTAATATCTTGCAAGCCTCATTTTATTTCTCACTTTATTTCTCACTTTATTTCTAACTTTATGATTTTAAATATGAACATGTCAAATTGACAAATTAGGCAAATGGCAAAAAAGGCTCGGTCTAGCACATGAAAGAGAATGAATAATTGACTTAAATTTGGCAAATGGCAAAAAAGGCTCGAAATATCACATGATGTGCGCAGTACACGGCCATGATACTCACGATCGCGAGATCAATATCTGCGCGCGTAACAAATATATTCTCTTCTTTTTCAGAAAAAAAAAAAAAANAATAATAATTAATAATTCCTTTACAACAAATTTATAACACTATTATAAATATCCCTTTTTTTTCACAATTTTCATAAATCAAAATTTGAAAACTATAAACATGTCTATCACAATGAAATTTTTATTTCTTTTCGTTGCTTGATTCGTTCCCGCTGCTGCTGCCTATACTGATGATATTGTAATTAAAGTTGGCAATTTGAAATTTGATCCTCGAACTGTTAATGCGAAAAAAGGCGACGTTGTATGTTTCATTTTTACTTTATCATTATTTATTTTATTAATTTATTTATTTTATTTTACCTTTTTATTCAGTTGGTTTTCACTTGGTTTTCTAATATCTTGCAAGCCTCATTTTATTTCTCACTTTATTTCTCACTTTATTTCTAACTTTATGATTTTAAATATGAACATGTCAAATTGACAAATTAGGCAAATGGCAAAAAAGGCTCGGTCTAGCACATGAAAGAGAATGAATAATTGACTTAAATTTGGCAAATGGCAAAAAAGGCTCGAAATATCACATGATGTGCGCAGTACACGGCCATGATACTCACGATCGCGAGATCAATATCTGCGCGCGTAACAAATATATTCTCTTCTTTTTCAGAAAAAAAAAAAAAAGTAATAACGGATCATTAAAAAAAAAAAATGGACGAAAAAGTCAGTACTGGTATTCTTAAACTTATGTTCGCTGCACATGAAAACGAAAAACCTCTTCCAGAAAACCCAATTCTTCAAGTAATGAAAGTTGGTTTAACTAATCCTTCGAATCAGTACCAAAACACCTCACAACAAAGATACAGGTTAGTGTATCACGAAAATTTACTAAAAGAATAAAAGTTATTACTACTGCTCTCCCGAATATTTCAATTTAGTGTTTTGTATTATTTGTTCACGCGTCTTGACATGTTTTTTAAATAATTTATAAATCATTGTCTTATTATAATAGAGTGGCGTTTTCAGATGGTCGTGAATATGTACAAGGTATTAAATTTATTAAAATAAATTTAAATGAATGAATAATTTAAAAATAAATAAATAAATTAAAATATTTTATTTATATTTTTAGCAATGATTACTTCGGCAATTATGAAAACTTTAGGTAAAGGTTTGTTAGAGAGAGGTCAGCTGGTCCGTCTGAATAATTACAATTTTGCTGCAACACACAAGTTAGTAATTTATTATAATTTATTATAATTTATTATTAATAAATTAATCATTAATAAAATTAATAAATATTAATCATCAATAAAAATTAATAAATATTAATATCATTTTGACTAATATCTTTCTTTTCAGAATTCTTATTATTCAATCGTGTGATTTAGTCAGCAATGTACGGCCAATAATTGGAAATCCCAAGCCTACTGACGAACAAGAATCAAAAGCAAACTCTCTACAAAGACCTCAAATCCAACAATTACAACAACAGCAACCACTACAACAAAGAGATTATCAACAACAGCAAGGACCGATCATGTCACAAAGATCCAACAATCCGCCTCAAATTATGCCACCACAATCTATACAAAGACCCCAAACACTTCAAGTTAGACCTCCTCAACAATCTAATATACGACCACCTACGTCTCAAACAAATGATGGTGATGAGGGAGTTTTTCCCATCAGTTATCTCAGTCCATACCATAACAAGTATTTATGAATTATCTTGGAATTTATCAATAATTTTGTCGTGAAAATTTATAATTATTATATATACATATATATTTTTAGGTGGAGAATTAAAGGATTTGTAGGCTCGAAATCAGAAATTAAACGTTGGAAAAACCAGCGTGGAGAAGGAAAATTGTTTAATGTCACTTTATTGGATAATAGTGTAAGTTTATTATAATTGTTGATGATAATCATTTATAATTACCAAATGATTAATTATCTAAACATAATTTATAAACTAAAATTTATTTCATTAGGGAGAAATTAGAGCCACAGCATTTAACCAACAAGTTGACGAATTCTTTAATGTATTACAAGAGGGAAAGGTATGATTAATTATTGAGCATTCAAGAAATTTTCATTAATTATATAATTAATTGTTTTTATCTTTCTTTTCAAAAGTTATTTTACATATCCAAGGCAAAAATAAATGTTGCCAAAAAGCAGTATTCATCAGTGAAGAACGATTATGAAATCACTTTAGAGAGTGGAACTCAGATTGTCCCGGTATGTTACTGTATATGTTTATTGTACATGTTTATTGTACTGTATGTGTTTATTATACTGTATATTATTTTTCATCATTTTAAAGAAATTATTCAACTTTCTAATTTATTTTGATTTCTGTTTTTCAAATATTTTAGTGTCCAGATAATGATCCTATGAATATGTTAAAATTTGATTTCGTTCCAATTTCTGATTTAATGAATCATGAAAAAGACAGCACTATAGGTAAATTAAAAACTCTTGATCATAATTCGAATATGAATTAATTTTTATTTGACTATATATTCAATTCAATTAAAAACAGATATCATAGGAATTATCAAAAGCGCGGATGATTTGCAATCAATAACAACTAAAGCCACACAGAAAATTGTACTGTATTATTTTAATAATAATAATAATTTATTATATTATTATTATTCTAGTAAAATATTAATTATATTTATTTCATCCCATTTCTTTATATTTATAGATCAATAAACGTGAACTCACTGTTGTTGATCAAAGTGGATATATGGTTAGAATGACTTTATGGGGACAACAGGCTGAAAATTTTGAAATGAACGAAAATCCTGTTGTTGTATGTAAAAATGTGAAAGTGGGAGATTTTCAAGGTATGTGTGAAATAAAATTCAGTAAAATTAAATGAAATTAAATTTTATTTATTTATATTGTTTATATACATATATTGAATTATAGGACGTTCCCTTTCGGTTTTTAGTGGCACCACATTGTTATATAATCCCAATATTCATGAAGCTAAGGAATTACGTGATTGGTAAAAGAAAAAAAATATTATTAATTACGCTCATTTGATTTAATATGTCATTAAATTTATAATACTTCTCATTATATTTTAGGTATCAAACAATAGATGAAAATCAAGAATTTAATTCTTTTTCTGGTATGGGAGGGGGATATATTGCAATGCAAGAAAGGATTGAGAATAGGAAAACCATCGAACAAGTTAAATCTGAGAATCTTGGCGGTGGTGAAAAAGTATTTATTATTATTTTTTTTTAACTTAATTTTGTAAATTTTGTTTTAAATTAATTTTGACATTTTTTTTTATTTATTTTTAGGTTGATTATTTTAGTACCGTTGCATATGTTATTTTTATCAAGAAAGAAAATAATTACTATCCAGCTTGTGCCAATACTGGATGTAATAAAAAAGTTTCTGATGAAAATAGAGATGATGGTTGGCATTGTGAAAAATGTGGTCGAACATTTTCTCAACCAAATTATAGATATATTGCACCAATTAGTGTGGCTGATTATACCGATTCCACATGGTTTCAATGTTTCAATGATGCTGCTGAAATAATTTTAGGATGTCCTGCTAATGATTTACGTCTACTTAAGGTAATTATTAATTAATTATAATTTAATATTAATTTAATATTAATTAATTTTAATGAAGGAATGTTTTTTAATATTAATTTTTATATATTTATTATTTATTTATGATTTTTGATATTGTAAATGCTTATAGGATGAAAATGATTCGGCTCACGATGCTGTTTTCGAAAAAGCATATTTTAAACCTTATATATTTAAATGTCGTGCCAAAACTGAAAATTATAATGTATGCAATGATTTTCTATTATTATTATTTTTTTTTTTATTTGAAAACAATATAATTTATTATCTTTATATTTTGTATAGGATAATGCCAGAGTTCGATACACTGTGGCAAATATGAGTCCTGTAGATTATATTGCACAATCTAAAGAGATGCTCCAAAATATAAAAATTCTTGATCCGTAATTTTAATATATATATATATATATTTTTTTTTTTGTTTGAATTAATATAATATAATTAATATAATGAAAGTGTAAACTGTGATTTTTTTTGGTCATAATTATTTATTATTAAAATAAAAGTATTATTACGTAGTCAATTTCCATATTTTAATTAAAAAATTGATATAATAAGCTCTTCGACTAGAACAATCTCTCATACTATACAAGCAATATAAATTTTTTAATTAATTTCGATAATTATAGAATCCGTGTACATATCTTACCAAGTGTTAATACAGCTAAGTACTTTTAAAAACTTATCATACACTTTTTGGTCTCTATTCATTTCTACCTCTTCTATTACCTCATTTTCTTCAACTAACATCTTTACTTTCGTTCGTCTCACATGATTGTTGATTGCCAACCAAACTTTTCCTGGTTAGTGGATTTATTTACTGTGAAGTGGACAAGGAGACCTTGACCTTAAAAACCTATTGCGAAAAATAATTTGCAAAATGAATATGTGGAGAAAAACTCCACAAGAATGTATTACCACGCGTTAGATTTTACCAAATTAAAGCTTCAGATTATTATCATAAAGTAAGGCCATACAAAAAGTTATTATGCTTTCGCGTCAGTCTTTCCTCTTTTCCCAGAAATCTTGTACGCTTTCAAGAATCGTCTATTATTATAGCAGAACATGCAAGCATTGAATTAAATGGTATGGTGCGCGCTCTAAAGAGCATAGATTTTGATCTACACGTTACACAATTATTTATACGCGTTTTACAATAAAGATCAATTAAATAATGATTGCTCATATGATAGGTCATAAAACGGCTAAATGAATAACGATGAAACTTTGCAAATATATTCTTTGAAGCTTGTTCGTTATGTTCGCTAGCCTGATCCGATTTGATCCAATTTACCAAAAAGTTTGCTTAGAAGCACTTTTTATAACAATAGACTATATAGGCTATATAAAAAACTATTCCCGTTGTAAGTAAAGTTTAATTTTTAATATTTTTAATGTTTTAAAGTATAGAATAAAACGAAACTATACATTTTTTAACTCTCAATTATTATTTATTATTATTATTATTATTATTATTACTATTTATTATTTATTATTATTATTA
>PQFF01000231.1:40532-55028 GCA_003547095.1 Diversispora epigaea | reverse complement strand
TTATTATTATTATTACTATTTATTATTTATTATTATTATTACTATTTATTATTTATTATTATTATTATTATTGTAATACTTGATATAGGTATAGCAAAAATACCCTCGCTACAACAAATTTATCTTTGTTAAGGTCGAGTGCTTATATTACCATGCATTAACATAGTTAAGTGACCTTAAAAATTTTTCATGTACTTCTTGACTTTCATTTATTTCGATTTCTTCTATTATTTCATTTTCTTCTACTAAAATATCCTCTCTTTCTTCTCTTTCTTCAGAAGTAAGAATATTTGGTCCCTTTTCCAATCTTTCTAAAAATGATTTCACATTACTATAAATTCCCCTTTTATAATATTCTTCACAATAACGACAACCATATTCAAGTATTTGATAACATTCGTAGTGATATCCATGTCCACAAGTTAATACTTCACCATTATCAAGTTTTTTGTGACAGCGATCACAAGTATCTGGTGATGGGGGTACGCTAGTACTAAATCCAGTAGGAAGACACCGAGAATCAACAGTAACACCTAATGTAATTAATTTACATTCTATTTTTTTTTTTGTTTTGTGTAATTTACTTTTTCCGGAATTTTTAAAGATTTCTTGAAAATATTCTAACAAAAATAGAGATGTTTTTTCCGTAAGAAGGTTTAAAGATGATAGTTTATAAGGATATGTTTTTGTTTTTTCAAAAATGTTTTTAATTTCACATTGGTTTCGTTCATCTAATAAAATATAAAAATCAAATATTTATTATATTATAATTGATAATTATAAATAATTTTATAATGATACCTATTACAAAAGCTTGTTTTATAATGTTATCTACATTATTATTTGTATTTGTATGTGCTCGTATCTTACTGTGATAATTTTCAACATAATAATCATTGAAATTTACTAAAAATAATTTTACAACTTCTATAAATGGGTGATTTGTATCCTCCCAATAAAAAATGTCTGAAAGAAATGCTAAAGGTGCTTTATTATAATTATGTCTTTTCCAACGAAGGGCAAAAGTCCAAATTCGAAAAATAGTTTCTACATATTCATTAAATGAACCAGATCTAAATAAAATAGCATAAATATCCAAAGTTGCTGGAATAATATTATCTAATAAATCTAAAACCATTCGATACTCAATGTCTTTACAGATATTTCCAAATTTTGTTAAAATTGTTTCTCTTATTTTACACCATCCATTATAGGCCAAATCAAGAAGCAAATTTATACGCCAAGGCTTTGGTTTTTTTGCTAATATCTTTCTTTTTCCAAATACAAAATGGAATAATTTTTGAAAAAAAGTATAATATATAATTAAAACATGTTCTCTACTATTGAGAGAAACATGAAGAGGACCCAAAATTGGAATGAATGAATTAATTCTGGAAGGTATTGAATATTGTGAATTATCTTTATATAAATTTGTTATTGCTTTACGTATAAATAACTGTCCTGGCCAGTCAGCAACTAATGGTGCAACTCTATTATATAAAATACCAGTATCATTGTCAATATTCAGGATTAATTGTAATGCACTTACATAATCATTCATAGAATGTAAATTTTTTTCTTGAAACCCAATCAATCGAACTCCTTTCATTGAACGTTCTTCTTTCCTTTCTGCAATTGCATCATCATAAAAATGAACTGTAAGTAATTCTATTTTATCAAAGTTATTAATATCTGGCCTTCCATTAACAAGCCATTGTTTTTTACAGTTGGTATAAGAAGTATCAAAGGTTCCATGATATTGATTTATTAAGCGGAAACAAATATTACTGGCATCAATATTTACTGGATTATGAATTGAAGAACCATTGAAAATAATTGGTACTGGGGCACATGCTGAGACTTGTTTACAAATGCAGGTAGCCATATGCTTTGCAGTTGATAAGGTTGTTGTATTAGGTCTCCTTTTTTCATGAATATCATGGTAATCATCCAAATTATAAACATACAAATAATTTTTCTAATTATATACAATATTAGATTAATATAAAATTATTTTTTTAAAAAAAATAATAATAATTTACTTACTTGTTCTGAAAAAAATTCTCTTATTTTTAAGGGATGTTCATTTGCAAGTTTTCGTTTAAAATTATTAATTGTTGTATAGCATGCAGATAATCCAATACTATTTAATGTATCAATTGCAATATGTGATGCTCCTGATGCTGATAGATATAATCCAACTTCTAATTTAAAATCATTGGCAAATTTGTTTCGTATTCCAGCCATTATGTAACATAGGCTTACAATTGTTTTTTTTGCCTCAATTTTATTATATAAAGATCTCTTATCAGGAATTAATGCCTTTTCCAATTTATCAAAAAATCCTTGTAAACGTGGATCAGATTCTACTATCATTTGCTGAAAATGGATAGGATCAAGCTCAATATTCCCACGTTGCATATATAAACCTTTTGTAAGCATGCTGACTTGTTCAATAAATGAATAGCTTTTTGGTTCTATAAAAATAAAAAGTTAAAATTAATTATATTATATTATAGTACTAAATTTTATAATTATTAATATTACCTTGTGTTTTTGATTTTTGATAACGGTCAGTTTCAACAATACTCAAATAATGAATATGGCATAACTGTTCTCCAATTTTTAAATAAGGATAAAATTTAAATGATCCATTATTTTGAGCTTTCCTATATGCTAATAAAGTAATTTGACGAAAACGGGACACTTGAAGACTACAATTTTGTACTGAGCAAGGACCAGAATTTTTTTTTCGAGACATAATAAAATAATTTTTTGTTCGCGTACTCGCGCTTAAAAAAATATTTATTGTTATTAAAAAAATATTTATCATTTAACCAATCATACGTGTTGATCACTAATGATCACCAGTATAGATCACCAGCCAATAAAAACAAACTATCCCTATGCTGCTCTAAAGACATCAAATGAATATAACCGCTGAAATTATGCATGTGTCACATGGTGTGTAACATAAATCCATGCATACGATTGGTTAATATCATAGTATAACTGGGATACCAAAAAGTTTTTTTTTTTGATAGATTATCTTTGCGTGTGTGGGGTAGGAGGTGTGTGTGAGGTAGGAGGTGTATGTGTGCAAGTGCGAGGTAAGGTATTCATTACATTTTTATATAAGTGTGAGATGCTATTAATATTTTTTTTACGATGCCAAAAGTAAAAAAATGTACTGAGTCTAGTGATAATGGAACATACATTGATATTTTGTGGATGAATGGCAAAAGTGAACCTATCCAAGATAATGAATTTGTGGCAAAATTACAAGGACTTAAATTAGAAATATTTGAAATGCTTATCAAAAATTCCAAGAAATCAGATGTATGAAAAATAAAATAACAAAAACCAACTTATACAGGTTTTGTCTCATCAACTTTACAAAATAAAAGAGTAGCATTGAAAAAAATTACATCTGGATCTAAAAAAATTACCAACTGGTTTTTGACCGATAGTAATAATGACAAATTCTTTCAAATTGAACTTCAGAACGAGCTTTAAAATGAGCTTTGGAATAAATTTCAGGACAAACTTCAGGACAAACTTCAGAACAAACTTTAGAACAAACTTCAGGACAAGCTTCAAGACAAACTTTTGGATGAACTTTTATCTAATGAGTCGATCAATTCTAGCAATAAATCTCCTCATAATAAATTTCTATTTGATGATAATAATAATGATTATAATAAATTTAATTTAGAATCACTTGATATTTTATTAAAAAAAAAAATCTTCAGATATTCAGCTTCATACAATTAATCAATTCTTTTATCTAATCAAAAATTATAGTGTTACCGGATAGAACTACCACAGGTCAAAATCTGTATTTCGGGCACCTATCGGGCACTTATCGGGGACCTATCGGGCCCTCCAATAGGTCTCCGATAGGTGTAAATAAATACTAGTCAGGGAGATATTGGTCATTTATAAAAAATCGGGTCCCCAATATATTAAAGTACCCGATATTTTTTTTTAATCAAATTTTTTATATCCCCGATAGGTATATTAAATATTACCGATATTTATTAAGATACCTGATTTTTGTAATAAATATCAGCTACCCGATATGCATTTTAGCATATCATGTTTTTAACCTTTATTTACACTTATCAGAAACACAATATTGAATTTCTCGTGTTTAAATATAATATTTACTTCTCAAATCAAGTTTAAATCAAGTTTTCATACATGCTAAGAGATTATTTAAAACAATAAAAATATAACTATGCTTTATTATTTATATGAAAATAATATATATAATATAAATAAAATAAAATAAATTAAACAATAAATCTTCTATTCAACGGAATTATTGAGACATAATTATTGCTTTTTCCCACTCGATAATTTATCTTAATTGCTCAACCATATATTCTATGCACTGCTATAATTGAATATTGACCTTCCTCACAGTATTCTACTTTCCATAATTCTGTATTTGACTTTTCGGGTTCCATAAATTTATGTTTAAATCGTATATTAGAGGAAGGCGCATTTTTATACCATTTGACATATGCTAGAAGATGTGTTTTGGGTCCTTTTGGAAGTGTTAGAGTATATTCAAAATAATATTGTACCTCTCCAGGGTAAATATCACTGCTTCCATCTCTGTATGCTTTCCACTTCGCTAATATAATTGCATTATTTTCATGTCGTCCAGCGATCATGGACCCAAATATTTCATTACCAATTATTAATCTTGCATGTTGGTTCATAGTTACTTCCATACACGCATTTACATCCTTCTTTTTTCTATTATATAATATTGCATACCATTCGCATAATATTTTTTAAACTTCTATAGGAATACTTACCTTTTCATACGAAGGCGTCAGCATACGTCCTGGTATAAGTTCAGTGTCATAGATCTTATTAGATATATCATGTCTCATTGAGATAAAATACTGTAACTCTTCTCTATCAAATTCATTAGTTACAGCTAAACTGCTGGCAGCTTTCTTTGGAGAAAGAAATTGATGGGACTTCTCTAGAAGACCAGATGTCCATTGACGTGTCAAATGATAATCCACAAGCGAATTTTTAAGAACAATTCGCATAAGTTCAGGTTTGATCTGTCGATTACTGTTGGGATATGAACCTATGAAAAGATTTGTGTTAAAATTTTATTTATTATAATTTCGTACACCCGATATGTGTGGCTTACCTATGTATCCATTTAATCGCTTGTACGGGAATAACTAAAAACTATAAACAGAGCCATAATCCCGTATGTATTCAGGAATATGCATTGATAAATAGATATTACTTGTAATAAATTCAGGCTCATAGGTTCTTTCTATATTTATTGACATATCCTTTAATCTTTCTTAGGCTTCTTGCAAATCATCTTCAGTAACAAATCTAGCAACCAATAAGTTACACGCCCGAACAAAATGTCCCAATATCTTTCTATCATTATCATCTAACATGTCCCATAAAATTGTTATTGCATATATCATAATAAAGGTCTTCCATTAGTCAGCAGTGAGCTTTGAAAATCCTTTTCCGATAGCAATCTTTGAAGAGATTCGACCAATATCAGATGGAAGTTGAACGCTATCCATCCTTTTTGTGCTGTACGAAGTTGCTCAGAATTTAACTTATTTTCTTTAATAAATATAGATTGAATAATCCATTTTGCAATTCCAAGGAACAAGCAATGCATTGGATCCACTACTGCAAATCTGATTGGATCCATGTAAGAGAGACGAAGCAATTCAGACCATCGCACTCCGTTTATTTTAAAATGAGCTTCTCTTGTTCCTCTAGTGTCACATTTAAGCCATTCTTGAGTATATTGTCTATGTTTTTGGGGGTCTGCAGATTCTGTAATCCATTGTTCATAATTATGCATGCCACCATAATGAGTTTTTTTGAACTTCTCACTATATCGGCCTCTTTTCAGGCACCTGTGACATTTCATTACTGCAGATCCATGCCCAAATAACTTTTGTGTAGCTGGAATATCGGAAGAACCTACTATTATTGCAACTCTTATATCGAGCCCATCTTTATTTTCAAATGTAACAGAAACTTTCCACCCTTCCCATAATTTCTTAAGTTCATCAACTATCGGAGATAGATAATGGTTTATTTGGTTTTTATTGGCTTCCTTAGGTCCAGGTAGAAAGCCTAAATAAATAATATTTTCGGGTTTATTTCTTTCTGCCCTCGGAAGATTACATATCGAAGCATAAATAGCACCAGTGCTATGTTGTGTATATTTAAAGAGTTGGAACCAGTCCAAATTTATTAATAGACCTAAATTCGAGGTAGCAATTTCTTTACTAAAAAATTTGCTTCCATCAAAAGGAAATGTATTCCATACTTTTCCATCATATATATCGGCATAAATATTATTATCATAATTTCTTGTACCCGATTGTTCTAGCATTTTTTCAAAACTGGATCTTTGGTACAAGAAACTTAATTGTTGCTTAATTGAGGGCTTAGGGTATAGCATTCGGGAGATAGCTACCATATTTTTCATATTTTTTTTGAGGGAGGAGAGTTCATTATTGCATAACTTCTTACGGGAAGATACCGGATTATTAGGATATTCTTCATAATGGCAATTCATAATTGTCAACTTATTGTTTTCTTTATAATTGCATATAATCTTAGAATCATATAATTTATGACAGTTTGTACAAACTGCCATCCTTAATTTTGGTTGAAAAATTCTTAACTTCTTTTTTGCTAAATACAAAGATGCAGGAAATTCCCAGAACTTAGAATCATCTATAGATTTGAGCATAACATTTAAAAATTTAATTAACGCCTCCAGGACATTATCAGATAATCGATATCATTGTTGAAACTTAAATAACCAGATAAGTATCTCTATATCTATCTTATCTTCTAGTTCTACTCCTTCATAATTTTTGTTCTCTTCTTCTAGCTCAGGTGTAATAAATAAATTATTTTCTTCAAATACTTCTTCGTGCTCATTTTCAGATTCTACATTCACATCTAATTCTTCATCATCCTCTCGGTCATCAATCAATTCATTATCATCATCACGATATTCTTCAAGGTCATCAATTAATTCATTATTTTCATTGTTTTCATTATCACCTAAATCATACAAAAGCATATCATCAAATATATCAGGAGTTTCTTCTATAAGTGGATTATGAAATTGATCATTTCTGGATCGCGATGATGATGCCACAATGATTTCATCATCAAGATCCATTCCTGAAAACATATTACTTATTGATGTATCCCTTTTTAACTTAGGTAAACGAGCAGTTTCTTCATCCAGAATGAACTGTCGGGAGCTTCTTTTTCTTTTCTTGCTACTCATGATTAACAATACATTTTCATTTTCTAAGAAAGGTAATAAATGTTACACAAATAAAAATTGATATATCAGACACCCGAAAAATGAAAATTTGATATATCGGATGTCCGATTTGGTAATAACAATGTTGCAATTTAATAAACTTACTATATTTTCTTGATTCAATCCTTGCTAACTGATTCTTTCTTGAACTTTTAGATTTCCACAATTCTTTATTATTAGCATGCTTCTCTTGAGTTCTTGCTACAACTTCTTTACCATTACACAATAGACAATTGCATACATATTTATATGTCTTCGTAGAAACTAAGCTAGTTAATGGTGCTGATTTTTGAGACATTTTTTCAAAATATATTAATATATTAGTAAATTGGTTAAAAAAAATGATTTATAAATTGTTCTGAAAATTTTACAAAATATAATATTTCCCTTTTTATATAATTTCGCTAATACACATTTTTTGTAAATTTGCTTTACGTTTTCGTGTCTCAAAATTTGAGAAATTTATGTTTATTAATTTTTAAATTAACGCGTTTTTTTATAATTCGCGTCTCAATATTTGAGAAGATTCATGTTTATTATATATATATGCGCTTTTATAATTCGTATCACAATATAAATTACTTATTATAATTCGTGTTATTTATATATAAATTACTTATTATTATTATAATATTAATAGTGTAGCACAAACTTGATGATCTCTGATCNTGAGTTCTTGCTACAACTTCTTTACCATTACACAATAGACAATTGCATACATATTTATATGTCTTCGTAGAAACTAAGCTAGTTAATGGTGCTGATTTTTGAGACATTTTTTCAAAATATATTAATATATTAGTAAATTGGTTAAAAAAAATGATTTATAAATTGTTCTGAAAATTTTACAAAATATAATATTTCCCTTTTTATATAATTTCGCTAATACACATTTTTTGTAAATTTGCTTTACGTTTTCGTGTCTCAAAATTTGAGAAATTTATGTTTATTAATTTTTAAATTAACGCGTTTTTTTATAATTCGCGTCTCAATATTTGAGAAGATTCATGTTTATTATATATATATGCGCTTTTATAATTCGTATCACAATATAAATTACTTATTATAATTCGTGTTATTTATATATAAATTACTTATTATTATTATAATATTAATAGTGTAGCACAAACTTGATGATTTCTGATCCTACTATACCTGCCGCTCAAATTCAAAATCCAAATGCCAAAATCCCAAATGCCGAAATCCCAAATCCCAAATCCCAAATTACAATTAGTATTTTTTGCCAAAATCCCAAATCCTAAATCCCAAATACTAGTAATTTGTGCATTTTGGAGTCCCAAATCTCAAATTATTTGGAATTTGGGCAATACGTATAGATCCTACTATATATAAAATAAACAAATACTTTTTTTTATAAATATCACTCTCTCACATAATACTCCTTGAGAGCACAACACCTCCTTGCGACTGATAATATTAACAGTACCATATTATATATTTACAAGTCTTGTAATTTATAATTATGATATTTTTATATTATATATACTATAGATATATTAATAGATATATTACAACTATTATAATGTTAAGATTAATATATGATACGACTAATCCCCAATAAGTATATTTCATTTTTATTTTGGGTTTTCATAAAATATCGAATATTGACTTTTCTTAGCTAAAAAATTTTAACAAAAAAAAAATGAAAATAACGTGTTAAGGATATATAAATTTTATTATTCGTTTATTTATTAAAAATATTTTAATAAATATATATACAGAAGTATGATTGTTTTTTGGTTTTTTTTTAAAGAAAAGTTATTTTAAGTAAATAATATCATATCTCCGATGTATCTAATTTATTTTAATATATAATTTTTATAGATGAATATTGAACGAAATTATTAAGTAAATAAAAATACTATGATGAAATAATTATTATATGAGAATAATATCAATATATATTATTATATCATTTTTATGATATCAAAAATATCAAAGAGTAATGTAATGATATCAAAAATATCAAAGAATAACGTAATTCTTAAAGATCGACTACCCGAAAAATAAAATATATAAAGAATTACTTTTTTCTTCGTTTTTTTTTTAAAAAATATTATTTTAATTAAATTAGAATTAAATTAGATAGTTAATAAAATAATATTTTTTCAATTTTCAAAATGACCAAATCTCATAAAGCAAAAAAAAAGCAAGAAAAGCAAAAAAAGCAAAAAGATTCTCTATCACATCCCCTATTAAAGCAATAAAAAAAAAAGGAAAAAAAAATCAAAAAAATAAAATAACAAAAAAACATAATATTAAATATTTTAATTTTTATAATATTTAAATTATAATTAATATTAATAACGAATATAATTTTATATATTTAATAGAAATTTCCCAATTAGGTCATTTTTATTACGACTTAATGACAAAAAAGAAAAATAAAAAAGCATCATCATCATCGTCGTCGTCGTCGTCGTCGTCGTTGTCATCATCGTCATCATCATCATTATCATCATCATTATCTTTATCAACCACTAGTTCCTCAGAACAAGTGTCGCAATCTTTGATTTTTTCATTATCTTCTGACGAAGATAAAAGAATTAAACCTCTAAATGACGAATCTTATAAAAGAATTAAAGTAAGTATAATATATAACAAATTTTATATTAGTTGTGTCTATCGGAGACACGATTAACATACAAATAACAATTTTGTANTGAAAATAACGTGTTAAGGATATATAAATTTTATTATTCGTTTATTTATTAAAAATATTTTAATAAATATATATACAGAAGTATGATTGTTTTTTGGTTTTTTTTTAAAGAAAAGTTATTTTAAGTAAATAATATCATATCTCCGATGTATCTAATTTATTTTAATATATAATTTTTATAGATGAATATTGAACGAAATTATTAAGTAAATAAAAATACTATGATGAAATAATTATTATATGAGAATAATATCAATATATATTATTATATCATTTTTATGATATCAAAAATATCAAAGAGTAATGTAATGATATCAAAAATATCAAAGAATAACGTAATTCTTAAAGATCGACTACCCGAAAAATAAAATATATAAAGAATTACTTTTTTCTTCGTTTTTTTTTTAAAAAATATTATTTTAATTAAATTAGAATTAAATTAGATAGTTAATAAAATAATATTTTTTCAATTTTCAAAATGACCAAATCTCATAAAGCAAAAAAAAAGCAAGAAAAGCAAAAAAAGCAAAAAGATTCTCTATCACATCCCCTATTAAAGCAATAAAAAAAAAAGGAAAAAAAAATCAAAAAAATAAAATAACAAAAAAACATAATATTAAATATTTTAATTTTTATAATATTTAAATTATAATTAATATTAATAACGAATATAATTTTATATATTTAATAGAAATTTCCCAATTAGGTCATTTTTATTACGACTTAATGACAAAAAAGAAAAATAAAAAAGCATCATCATCATCGTCGTCGTCGTCGTCGTCGTCGTTGTCATCATCGTCATCATCATCATTATCATCATCATTATCTTTATCAACCACTAGTTCCTCAGAACAAGTGTCGCAATCTTTGATTTTTTCATTATCTTCTGACGAAGATAAAAGAATTAAACCTCTAAATGACGAATCTTATAAAAGAATTAAAGTAAGTATAATATATAACAAATTTTATATTAGTTGTGTCTATCGGAGACACGATTAACATACAAATAACAATTTTGTAGAAGGAAGTTTTTTTTGTAGTTGATTCTGAAATGAACACAGTGTATCAAATTAATGATCGCTTAACTTGGGCTGCTCAAAAGCATGATGTAATTACGAAGTTGCTACCTCCACTCAAAAGAAAAATTAATAAAAAGTACAAAGTTACAGGAGCAGAAATCATAAAAATGCTACAAATGAGTCATCGGTCATGCCATAGAGTAAATAATATTGGTAATCAAGGGCCAAGAGCAGTTATTAATGATAGCAGACGAAAATTAAAGAATACGGCAATGAATGATATAAGTTTTTTTTTTAATTTTCTAAAAAACGTGCATATCGGAAATAATATATATATATTTATATGTTAATAGAAAAAGAAAAGAAAGAGGAGAGCAGTAGATTTTATGATGCAAGGAGATAACAAGTATATAAAACGATATCTGAAAAAAGATTTATCTAAAATCTTAAATAATTCTGGTTACTATTCGGAAGAATGGGAAGAAACAGATGATGGGACAACCACGACCGCAAGAACGGCTGCAGCATCAACATCAGCAGCACGAACAACAACTATCATCGATAGTGATAATAATACTGATAATAATAATAATAATAATAATAATAATAATAGTAATAACATCAGGAAATTNTGGGCTGCTCAAAAGCATGATGTAATTACGAAGTTGCTACCTCCACTCAAAAGAAAAATTAATAAAAAGTACAAAGTTACAGGAGCAGAAATCATAAAAATGCTACAAATGAGTCATCGGTCATGCCATAGAGTAAATAATATTGGTAATCAAGGGCCAAGAGCAGTTATTAATGATAGCAGACGAAAATTAAAGAATACGGCAATGAATGATATAAGTTTTTTTTTTAATTTTCTAAAAAACGTGCATATCGGAAATAATATATATATATTTATATGTTAATAGAAAAAGAAAAGAAAGAGGAGAGCAGTAGATTTTATGATGCAAGGAGATAACAAGTATATAAAACGATATCTGAAAAAAGATTTATCTAAAATCTTAAATAATTCTGGTTACTATTCGGAAGAATGGGAAGAAACAGATGATGGGACAACCGCAACTGCAAGAACGGCTGCAGCATCAACATCAGCAGCACGAACAACAACTATCATCGATAGTGATAATAATACTGATAATAATAATAATAATAATAATAATAATAATAATAATAATAATAATAATAATAATAATAATAATAATAATAATAATAATAATAATAATAATAATGATAGTAATAACATCAGGAAATTTTTTATGTCGGAGGTTATTGTAATAATTTCGTTTTCAAAGGTTATTGAAAGTTATCGGACCAATAACCTTCGCAAATATTACGTTTATTATAATAAAGTGAAGGTTATTGAGTAGGGTAAAAATGGGTGTTCTGGCACAGCACTAGTCAACTTGTTATATTTCACGCCCCGAAATCATCATCAAGCATATCATTTTTTGTACATCAATTTGCTTTTTTCGCCACACAGGAACACAATTTCTTATACCATATAATTTATGATATACAGCTTGCTATTAAAAAAGTCCAAGAGAAGTGGTGAAGGATATGAATTTAATGAATATCCTGATCCCTTCTCGGATGTGAATCAAGCCCAAATTGCATACTAATATTAATTGATATAGCAGAATTCATTCTAAAGACGATTCTTCACTATTTTTCTGGCACATAAAACTCTAATAAAATTTATCGTTATATGCTAAGTCTAACAAAAATTTATCGATATATATACTAAGTCTAACAAAAATTTATCGATGCATATACTAAGTCTAACAAAAATTTATACTCAAGTCTAACAAAATTTATCAATATATGACAAATCTAACAAAAAAAAATGATATCTATATCAAGTCTAACAAAATTTGTGCCAGGTTTTTCCACTTATCCAGATTCTAATTTTGAAACCCTGGCACGTAATCTATCATAGTACTGGGTCACGTAATACCCTTTTTGATATATTGAAATAATTAATTAAACAAAAAGATTTTCTTAAGTATTATATATTAAAATTGTTAGACATATACTATGATTAGAAAAGATAAGAAAAATCGAACTTGTAATCGATGTGGTGATATCTTGCCAACTCCACAAAGACTTCGCACACATCTTGAAATAAATCCATGTCGTCCTAAAGTTATTCCTGTTATAAATCCAACACCTGTTCCAGCTACTTTTAGAACACATGCTCCCAAAGTAGTTCGATCTCCCAAGATACCAGAACCAATTCCACAAATTGATCCAAAACCTGTTCCATCTTCTTTGCCAATCCTGTCACCACGTGCCAACAAACAGAAAATGGATAATACTCCACAACGTACCAGGTTAACAATCAATAAACGTCCAGATGAAAATGTTAAAGAATGGGCTACTCGCCTTGCAGATCGATCAGATAAAGTTAACGGTACGAAACAGGATCGAAAATGGTTACGTAGAAAAGGAGAAAATCTTAAAAGTTGTATAGAAAATACATTCTTATCCCTTTTACGAAATGATCCAGAAGTATGGCAAGAAAGAGAACGAATCGGAGGATATACTATAGAGAGAAGAGATGAAAATGATGGTATAGTTACATATATTAGTCCAGATTTGGATGAGTTAAATGAAGTTAAAGATAATATCAGAAAAATAACACCCCATTTATTAACAAACCCTCCCGATGAAATTTCACAGATTGATCCGGAAGCTGGCCCTGGTCCATCAACCCAAGCCAATAGAGAAGAGATATTACAAAACAATATTCCTCCTGATAACGAACCAAATATCACTCAGGAGGAAATCAATTATCTTATTGCAGTGGGTTTAATAGAACCAAAAATCGAAGAAATCTGGCCTGAATTGGGAGGTACTCTCTTAGCAGATAAAGCAAAAAGCAAAAAATTTATATCGCGTTATAGAGATTCAGGGTTTGCAAGTATTACTGTTAAACCACCATCAGGAGATATTATCTTTGAAGAGGCTAAAGTTGGAGATCCAGATAGAGCACACTCAAGTCTATCTTCATTATCCAAATGGCAAGCTATCGTTCTATCATATGAAAATCTGGCATACTCTTTTAATGCACCTATAAATGATCCCAAAAAATATGCTGAAGCTCCATACATGCCCTATCTTATGGCCTCAGCTCGAGAACAAATTACAAATGTACTTAAATCAGAACTCCGAAGAAAAGACCAGGTAAAATCATCATTAGTGGTATATTGTAATTATATGAAAATGGAAAAAAAAGAAGAAGGTAAACCATTACTTCCATTTTACGATCAAAAATATCATTCTGGAAAGATGCGAGCTATTCTTTCAGAAAATGATATAGATGAGCATATTACACTTTCAGCTGGGGAAATAGATGCAAAAATCGAAAAGTTTTTAAGCAATGGATCTGGATGGACATTAATTCGAATAGAAATGATATATAA
>PQFF01000023.1:259885-273475 GCA_003547095.1 Diversispora epigaea | reverse complement strand
ATCTAACATAAGCGGAGGTTATCAAGAACCTCCGATACAAGATAACTACAAAAACGATAATATTCGTAAGATTTCGCCATATAAAAATATCAAAATCGATAACCTTCGAAGGTTACCGAAACCCTCCGAAGGATAACGTAGTGATAATCAACGTTAACGTTAAACTTCGAAGGTTTTCGTTATAAAAAATTTCCTGATGAATATTATATAGATTATTTTTATTGGTTATTAATCAATAATATAATTGGTTAATATAATATAATATTATTATATAATCAATATTTAAAATAAATAGGAAAATTTGTTTGAAATTTATAAAATATAATGTAAAAGATAATAATGTCTCAAATTTGAAAATAAATCAAATATTTTGAAAATTTTTATATCTATTATTTTAAAATTAATTAAATAATAACAAGTTAAATTTTAAAATTTTAAACAATTATTGTATAAATTTTAAAAATTTATTATTTAATTAATTTTAAAATAATTAGTATAAAAATTTTACAAGAGATTTGATTTATTTTTATCTTTGAGATTATTTAATATTTTTATATTTAATTAATAAAAACAAATTTTAAAAATTTAAAAAAAATTTTTTTTTTATTTTTATTTAAAGTTACATCAGGAAATTTTTTATGTCGGAGGTTATTGTAATAATTTCGTTTTCAAAGGTTATTGAAGGTTATCGGACCAATAACCTTTGCAAATATTACGTTTATTATGATAAAGTAAAGGTTATTGAAGGTTATCGATATCAATAACCTCTGGAGTATTACGTTTTATTAATAAAAATGAAAGTTTTTGGTACCAATAACCTTCGTAAATATTACGTTTATGTTGGAGGCAGTATTGTCATGGGACATCTTGGGACATTTTGGGACAAAAATAATTTTTTAAATTATAAAAAATTCCATTATAAAACTTAGTTTAAGTCATTAATTAAAGTTATTTAGAATTGATTTTTACATATATTTATAAAGGTTTAATATATCTTTATAAGCCCAATAAGGGTAGGGACAGTGGGACATGGGACATTGGGACAGTAAAAAAACCTAGGGACATACAAAATGTACAATACTGGTTGGAGGTATTCGAAGGTTATCGGAGTGAAGGACTTCGAAGGCTTATGTTTAAAAAAATTTATTGATGTAAAATTCTTTTTAATAACTTTAAAAATAATTATTTTTTTTTATAATAAATTATATATTTTTTATTAGTTAACTTTAGTTAATTTTCAAAAAGATATTTAAAAATAAAGAGTAAATTTTTATAAAATTAACACTTTATTAAAAAATTATTAATTTTCAAATGCAAATATTATATGATTTTTATATTATTTTTTAAACTGTAAGTAATTTTAAGTAAATTTGTTTGCAGTAATCAATTCTTTTTGCTTATCATTTATACTAAAAATTTTTAAGAAGAATTTTAGTAAAAACTCTTCGGGTCTGGGTTTAAGTTACTAACTTATGTTTTAATTTCTTTCTACTTTCGTTTGCATAAGTTCATATAATTTCGAGAGTGAGTCTAAATGTTTGTGAAGAATTTTTACCTAACTAACTGAATGTAGAATACGTACCTGACAAGAAGAGGTAAATGGAAGTAACGACACACCATACTCTCTCCAAGTTCAGCTCACTTAAAGAAATGCATTTCTTGAGAAATTATCAGAACCTTGGGTTCTACCTTAAGTCCACTTATGTTACATTGGAAATGGCATATTTGGCGAGAGGATAAACTTTACTTGAGTGAAAGGATAATTATCTCACAGATTAGGACGGAGATATAAAAATAACTGCTGTCTTCGAGTTTCTCTTTGAGTTCGTCTTCTCAGAATACAGAAATACATGATGACGATGAGGAAGAATATACAACACTTATAACATTCCACTATCTTATAACATCCCACCAACTTTTGGAAGATCAATCAGATGCTGAGGACGAAGACAAAAAAAAGAATACTAGAAACGTTTGTAGAGGTAGACGCAGAATAACAACTGTACAATTGCTACCACCATCTAATTTTGAATATTTTGTTCACTCAAGATTACTCCATCGGGCATTTGTTAATTTGTCACCCCATCATGAAATTAACTTTTCAAAACCAATCAATCTTTTTTTTCTTTTTTTTAAAAATACTTTGTTAAATACGATTATTATTAATACAAATTTATATGTACTAACAAAAGGTGTTGGTATTACTGATAGAAAATGGGAAAACGTAACTAGTAAAGAACTTATTGTTTGAATTGCTCTGGTTATCTACCAAGGACTTTTTAAGTTGCCATCTCTTGATCAATACTAAAATGAAAATGCGAAGCTTCCCATCTACAATATTTCAAAACAAATGTCATTAAAACGTTTTGAACAAATAAAAAGATTTTTACATATTTCTCCTCCTTCCGCTACCATTAATAATTATTTTGAAAAATTAAAGCCTTTGCTCTCAAAAGTGCGAGATGTCTCGAAGCAGCTTTACACTCCACATTCAAATGTTTCAGTCGATGAAATGATAATACATTTTTCCGGAAAAAGCGTCCATATCATTCGAATAAAAAATAAACTGACCCCAGAAGGTTTCAAGGTTTTATCACTACATCAGTAAATTTTTTTAAACGTAAGCCTTCGAAGTCCTTCACTCCGATAACCTTCGAATACCTCCAACATAAACGTAATATTTACGAAGGTTATTGGTACCGAAAACCTTCATTTTTATTAATAAAACGTAATACTCCGGAGGTTATTGATATCGATAACCTTCAATAACCTTCACTTTATCATAATAAACGTAATATTTGCGAAGGTTATTGGTCCGATAACCTTCAATAACCTTTGAAAACGAAATTATTACAATAACCTCCGACTTAAAAAATTTCCTGATGTATGTAAATCTGGATATACATATACTTTTCTACCAACTTCGTGCGTTTCTTCAAGTGACGTTCCAAAAGTGAATAGGCTTAATCAAACTAGATATCTAGTCCACTATCTAGTTACTTAACTTCCATACAATCGATATCTATACAACATATACATGAACAATTATTTTTCTAATGTCCCTCTTTTTCAGAATCTTCGGCAGATCGGTATTGGTGTTTATGGAACTGTTTGAAAAACGGCTTCTGGTTTTNTAGTAAAGAACTTATTGTTTGAATTGCTCTGGTTATCTACCAAGGACTTTTTAAGTTGCCATCTCTTGATCAATACTAAAATGAAAATGCGAAGCTTCCCATCTACAATATTTCAAAACAAATGTCATTAAAACGTTTTGAACAAATAAAAAGATTTTTACATATTTCTCCTCCTTCCGCTACCATTAATAATTATTTTGAAAAATTAAAGCCTTTGCTCTCAAAAGTGCGAGATGTCTCGAAGCAGCTTTACACTCCACATTCAAATGTTTCAGTCGATGAAATGATAATACATTTTTCCGGAAAAAGCGTCCATATCATTCGAATAAAAAATAAACTGACCCCAGAAGGTTTCAAGGTTTTATCACTACATCAGTAAATTTTTTTAAACGTAAGCCTTCGAAGTCCTTCACTCCGATAACCTTCGAATACCTCCAACATAAACGTAATATTTACGAAGGTTATTGGTACCGAAAACCTTCATTTTTATTAATAAAACGTAATACTCCGGAGGTTATTGATATCGATAACCTTCAATAACCTTCACTTTATCATAATAAACGTAATATTTGCGAAGGTTATTGGTCCGATAACCTTCAATAACCTTTGAAAACGAAATTATTACAATAACCTCCGACTTAAAAAATTTCCTGATGTATGTAAATCTGGATATACATATACTTTTCTACCAACTTCGTGCGTTTCTTCAAGTGACGTTCCAAAAGTGAATAGGCTTAATCAAACTAGATATCTAGTCCACTATCTAGTTACTTAACTTCCATACAATCGATATCTATACAACATATACATGAACAATTATTTTTCTAATGTCCCTCTTTTTCAGAATCTTCGGCAGATCGGTATTGGTGTTTATGGAACTGTTTGAAAAACGGCTTCTGGTTTTCTAAAAGAATTGAAAATAGATAAAAATGTTAAACTTGATTGGGATATTCGTTCCGGTGTTGTAATAAATGGAGTTCTGGCTATTTTTTGGCAAGATAATGGACCGGTCACAATGTTGTCGACAATTTATGGTCTTGTTGGTGAAGAGTGGAAAATAGAACAGGTAAGACAGTGGCCCAGAGAAACGAGTACAAATACAGTAAAAGTATTTATTTAATTTTTTTTTTAATTTTTAATTTAATTCGTGATCCGTGTGCAGATCAGTGAAAATCATCTGATTTAAATATACATTATGGGGATAATTAAATTATGAATAAAATAATTTTTTAGAATCTCGCGTTTTCTAATGTCAAAACATAAAAAATATTCAATTACATTAGTTTCACCTGGTGTAATAACAGAAAATTTGCATTTCGGAACAAGTTGTCATAATTGGTGGATTTTTCGACCATCGGCTAAAACAGAAAATCTGACTTTATTATATCCTATTCGATTACATATGAAAACCTTAGTCAACCTCAACGAACGCGACTTTATCATAGAAGTTTTTGAAACTACATCTGAATATGGATCAATGCCAGGATATATTTGCAAGTGTGACGGCATTCAAAGTGAACTATATCAAACACTTACTGTTGCAATTTGTAGTGTATATAAAAGAATTTTTGGAACAGAAACAAAATTTTCAGGACCAGCAGTAATGGGCTTTGACACACCTACTATTTCTAATATACTGCTTCAAGACTTGCAATTTCGACCATATTTCTTTTCTCTAGACAAATTACGAATTTGGATTATGAGCGTAGGAAAATCTAACAAATCCGAATGGAATTTAGCTGGTATTGGTTACAAGGCAACTTTCATATATACATTTAGAAAGCAAAGGTGTGTTTTTGTTCAAGAATTTGAAGAAGATGAATGCACCCTTACAATTTATACAGGAGAAAATATAAAACTATGTTCTTTTACCGATTGCGATCCTGAATCTTTGTGGAAAAAAGTTGGCATATTACAACAATATAATGGTAAACTTCTTTTTGGTTTAGAGGAACCTCAAACACAACATTTTATTCAAATTTTACGTATATCCAGTTGTACATTGAATGATTGGAATGATGGTGATTTGATGGAATCAATTTTCGCGTATCATCTTAAACGCAGGATTTCAACGTGTATAAACTGGCAAGAATTTTTTAACCAATGGCTTATTGGATTATCAACAATAATTGAATTGAAAACCCAATTGAAAAAATTGTATCCATCTAATCATGAAATTAATGCGCGTGAATTTAGAGCTTGGAAAGCTATGCTACGGAATGTTGGATATGAAGAAATTACACCTTTCGAAAAAGATCAATCTCAGGTAAATAATATCGTTATAAAAAAATATTAGAAAATTTATTACTTATAATTGTAATTTTTAACAGGTAGAATTTTGGTCAAGATCACTTACTCCTGAAATCGATAAAACTAATTTAGAAATATTATATAGACAAGGATTTTTAATTCCAATACCTTCTTATTTGAAAAATGATACCAAGACATTTTGGAATTCATTCCGAGAATCCTTAGATGTGAATAAATGTGGTTTGGAAGGACGAACACGAATTTTATCAATAATAGGAGGAAGTTTTACTTATGATGAAATCAAAAAGAATCTAGAAGTAAGTAAAAAATATCAGCGTTTTTAATAGTTTTATTTAATCAATAGCATAATAATTTAGATAATTGTAATATTTTTATACAAAATAAATTTTTTATGTATTTACCATTTATTTAAATAAATTTTATAAATTCAAATTTACTTGTACCAATATTTAATTCATGATGAAAAATTATTTATTAAAGTTGTGTTGCATATTACAGGTGTCTAATGATGCAATTCGTTATGCTCGTAAGCATGCACATTTATATGGAGTTGGTGGAAAGGCATTTAAAAAACCTATTATAACGTATGAAAATTTTTCTGAAGAAACACAACAACAACTACAAGCTTTTTTATTGGATAAAGCACATGTTGTTATGAGTTCCTATAAAACCGATCCAGTAACTAATGAGCCAGTTCATTATCTCAAGCATACCAAAGAAACATTGTGGAAAAAATATCATGAACAATATTCTGATGGGATGCAACGAACCAGTTTTTTTACTCGATTACAGGGCAAAAAATATATTTATCGTGAGGATCTTGGAGGTTTATGTCAAACTTGTCAAAAATATGGATACAAAATATTTTCTGATCTTTCTAAATATATAGAAAAACATGTGAATCAGTCTCTTATACAAGTATGAAATATTTAAAAATGAAATACTATCAACTTATTTTTTAATCAAATGAAATACAACACTAATAAAATTTTGATAATTCATAGAAACGATTACTAATAANGCCAGGATATATTTGCAAGTGTGACGGCATTCAAAGTGAACTATATCAAACACTTACTGTTGCAATTTGTAGTGTATATAAAAGAATTTTTGGAACAGAAACAAAATTTTCAGGACCAGCAGTAATGGGCTTTGACACACCTACTATTTCTAATATACTGCTTCAAGACTTGCAATTTCGACCATATTTCTTTTCTCTAGACAAATTACGAATTTGGATTATGAGCGTAGGAAAATCTAACAAATCCGAATGGAATTTAGCTGGTATTGGTTACAAGGCAACTTTCATATATACATTTAGAAAGCAAAGGTGTGTTTTTGTTCAAGAATTTGAAGAAGATGAATGCACCCTTACAATTTATACAGGAGAAAATATAAAACTATGTTCTTTTACCGATTGCGATCCTGAATCTTTGTGGAAAAAAGTTGGCATATTACAACAATATAATGGTAAACTTCTTTTTGGTTTAGAGGAACCTCAAACACAACATTTTATTCAAATTTTACGTATATCCAGTTGTACATTGAATGATTGGAATGATGGTGATTTGATGGAATCAATTTTCGCGTATCATCTTAAACGCAGGATTTCAACGTGTATAAACTGGCAAGAATTTTTTAACCAATGGCTTATTGGATTATCAACAATAATTGAATTGAAAACCCAATTGAAAAAATTGTATCCATCTAATCATGAAATTAATGCGCGTGAATTTAGAGCTTGGAAAGCTATGCTACGGAATGTTGGATATGAAGAAATTACACCTTTCGAAAAAGATCAATCTCAGGTAAATAATATCGTTATAAAAAAATATTAGAAAATTTATTACTTATAATTGTAATTTTTAACAGGTAGAATTTTGGTCAAGATCACTTACTCCTGAAATCGATAAAACTAATTTAGAAATATTATATAGACAAGGATTTTTAATTCCAATACCTTCTTATTTGAAAAATGATACCAAGACATTTTGGAATTCATTCCGAGAATCCTTAGATGTGAATAAATGTGGTTTGGAAGGACGAACACGAATTTTATCAATAATAGGAGGAAGTTTTACTTATGATGAAATCAAAAAGAATCTAGAAGTAAGTAAAAAATATCAGCGTTTTTAATAGTTTTATTTAATCAATAGCATAATAATTTAGATAATTGTAATATTTTTATACAAAATAAATTTTTTATGTATTTACCATTTATTTAAATAAATTTTATAAATTCAAATTTACTTGTACCAATATTTAATTCATGATGAAAAATTATTTATTAAAGTTGTGTTGCATATTACAGGTGTCTAATGATGCAATTCGTTATGCTCGTAAGCATGCACATTTATATGGAGTTGGTGGAAAGGCATTTAAAAAACCTATTATAACGTATGAAAATTTTTCTGAAGAAACACAACAACAACTACAAGCTTTTTTATTGGATAAAGCACATGTTGTTATGAGTTCCTATAAAACCGATCCAGTAACTAATGAGCCAGTTCATTATCTCAAGCATACCAAAGAAACATTGTGGAAAAAATATCATGAACAATATTCTGATGGGATGCAACGAACCAGTTTTTTTACTCGATTACAGGGCAAAAAATATATTTATCGTGAGGATCTTGGAGGTTTATGTCAAACTTGTCAAAAATATGGATACAAAATATTTTCTGATCTTTCTAAATATATAGAAAAACATGTGAATCAGTCTCTTATACAAGTATGAAATATTTAAAAATGAAATACTATCAACTTATTTTTTAATCAAATGAAATACAACACTAATAAAATTTTGATAATTCATAGAAACGATTACTAATAACAGTAGACAATTTGAAACGATTTTTAAAACGTGATTATGAAAATCATTTTCACGTTACAAAAAGTGGTATGACTTTTCATAATCCATATATCAATCACTGCTTACTTTATGCATTTGGGAATTGTACCGAAAACCATAATCAAACTTGTAATGAATGTCAAGAATTATTTAGTTTATTTGAAAATATTAGAAGTTATATAGATTCAACAAATTATGAAGAACTTGAAGACTTAAAAAATCATTTGCTTTATTACCTTGCGCACCAAACAAGAAAAGTCTATTTAAACGCACAGTTCAATGCAAACCTATTAGAATTGGACGAAAAAACTGCTTTAATTTTAGTAGATTATAAAATGAAAATATTACCAAAGACAGCTCGAGAAACAAAAAATGATTGGTTTGGAAAAAAGGGATGGTCATTACATACAGTTATGGTATACAGGAAACAAAATAGCTCTTCAGTCCTTCAAGTACAAGCCTATGATCATTGGTCTGCGGATACCCGCCAAGATTCATGGTTTACGGCCTCATCACTTCATGCTGTTATTGAAAATCTTAATCCCAAACCAGAATCAATTATTGTGATGTCAGATAATGGTGGTCATTATCACAATGCTGACTTGATGATGATAATGTCATTTTGGCCNGAATGGTACAATATTGAAGTTAAAAAATGGATATTTCTTGAAGCAGGTGAAGCAAAAACTAGCATTGATTCTCATCATGCTCAAGTATGTAAAATAATTGATGCATATTTTGTATATTTTTAATACGGTGTAACTAAACTTATCTGTACAATTATAGATTTCACATGCCATTAATAGATACGTTCGTTTAGGTTTTGATATACAAACTGGTCAAGACATTGAAAATGCAATAAAAGGTATTCGTGGAACATCAGTTGCTCATTTACAACCTAATCGTGATAGAGGTAAATTCTATATAATTATTAATTTGAATAAATGTTATAAATTAACAACTAATTATTTTTGATAATAATAAAGGAACTGGCAATAATATATTACCGGGTAATTCCAATTGGTTTGAGTG
Source organism: Diversispora epigaea (assembly GCA_003547095.1). Classification (NCBI taxonomy): domain Eukaryota; kingdom Fungi; phylum Glomeromycota; class Glomeromycetes; order Diversisporales; family Diversisporaceae; genus Diversispora; species Diversispora epigaea. The sequence goes on along the minus strand of PQFF01000023.1, from coordinate 264,187 downwards.
GCAATGGCAAACTACCGGAGATTTAGATGGATGTATTTTAGCACGAGCAGTTCCAAATATTGGAGATTGGATTATATTTACTCCAGCACAATTAAAAAAATTACAAAATCGTGAAATTGAAACACCAAAACCACTTTCATCAAATCATACTATACCATCTACATCATGGGAGGTACCGATACCCAATTCAGAACGTAAGTATAATTATGGGTCAACGATAAAATATGATACAATACTAATTTATTTTCTATAAATATAGATATTCGAACTGATCGCTTGTCAAAGGAAAAATTAATAAAGCACTTACAATTCAAAGGTATTGAAATCAACGAAAAGGAAAATAAAGTTGAATTGATCAAGAAGTTAGAAATAGAACTAAATAAAGATAATATCTGTGTACGATCAGATAATGGTAATAAAAGGTTTATTTGCATTTGCAAATATAGAACTTTTGAATAACGTTTACAATGACTTCTATATAGGTCATAACGTTTTAGTTGATATAACCAATCAAAAAGCTCAACAAAATTTGAGTTCAACAAGTAATTACAAGGAATTTCCTTTGCAGTCGGGTTGGGCTTTAAAACAAAATCAGAAATTCAGAAAAAAGGGAGCTAGAAAAAGAATGTCTATACATGTAAGGACATTATTAGAAGGATTTTTTTTGGCAGGAAATGTTAACAAAAGCAATCGTTATACTGCAAATGATATGTACAAAGAATTAGTAAAATGTGCACAAGAGGGAGAAATTGACAATGAGGAGGTGCCAAAAGTTGGTACTATTCAAAATTGGATAAACAAAATGACACGGGTGCATCGTGAACAAGCAGCGGCAAGAGTTTTAGAAAGTAGTAATACATAAAAAAATAAATGCATTTATAGTCATTCTACTAAAAATAAGCCAGGAATCTGACGTTGCCATAAGGAAAAGTTTTATTTTTATTAATTAAATAATATAAATAAAATAATAAAATAAAAAATACAGTTTTTAGCAATAATTTTATGAGGAGATATTCTTCATTACAAATATAAAATATAAAGTTGACTTTGTGACAAAAAATAGATATCGGGTATCTTTTAACTTATTAACCTATAAAATTTCACCCCAAATATGATTAGCTAATTTCACTGATCTGCACACGGATCACGAATTAATTTTTAATTTATTTTTTTTTTAATTTTTTTTTTAATTTATTTTTTTTAATTATTTAATTTATTTTTTTTTAATTATTTAATTAATTTTTTTTTTCAATTTTTTCAATTATTTAAAGATATGCTTGGTATTTGGTTCTGATTCAAAAAAAATTTTAAAAATTCCTAAAATAATTGATGACTATAACCATAATATGAATGGTATAGATGTTGTTGATCAACTTCGATTCTACTACAATACACAACAAGTAGTACGAAAGAATTGGATGCCTCTTTTTTTTTGGCTGTTGGACACCATAATTATTAATTCATATCAGATCACCTGGACACTAGGATCAATACAAAAACAAAAAGAATTTTGGTATGAACTTGTTTGGATCTCATTAATTTTGTGAATAATACCAGCGAAGTTCAACTGAGAACCAAAGAAANATATTCTTCATTACAAATATAAAATATAAAGTTGACTTTGTGACAAAAAATAGATATCGGGTATCTTTTAACTTATTAACCTATAAAATTTCACCCCAAATATGATTAGCTAATTTCACTGATCTGCACACGGATCACGAATTAATTTTTAATTTATTTTTTTTTTAATTTTTTTTTTAATTTATTTTTTTTAATTATTTAATTTATTTTTTTTTAATTATTTAATTAATTTTTTTTTTCAATTTTTTCAATTATTTAAAGATATGCTTGGTATTTGGTTCTGATTCAAAAAAAATTTTAAAAATTCCTAAAATAATTGATGACTATAACCATAATATGAATGGTATAGATGTTGTTGATCAACTTCGATTCTACTACAATACACAACAAGTAGTACGAAAGAATTGGATGCCTCTTTTTTTTTGGCTGTTGGACACCATAATTATTAATTCATATCAGATCACCTGGACACTAGGATCAATACAAAAACAAAAAGAATTTTGGTATGAACTTGTTTGGATCTCATTAATTTTGTGAATAATACCAGCGAAGTTCAACTGAGAACCAAAGAAAAAGGAGAAATTAAAGAAACAAAAGAAACTAACCAATCAAAGGTAACAAAAAATTTTGAACTCTCAAATCAACGGTTTGTACCCAAAAACCATTTTGTAGAATGGAGAGAAAATCGAGAAGCATGCCAATGGTGCACTTGGCTGGCAAGCAAGAAAAATTTGGATTTAGATCGTAAGTCACCTCATAAAAGTCAACTTTGGTATATAATATGTGATGTGCCTATACTTGCACGCAAAATTATTTTGGGGCCCCGAAATTGGTATTTTGGAGAAAAAAGTTGAAATAGTTTTTTATAGAAGACGAAATTATTTTATTTAAAACCCGAAATTTTTTGACTACCCAGATTTATTCTTTGATTGAAGATACACATAACTGGATACTTTTTTTACCTCCATATATAGAATAGATTTTGCATAAATCTCAAAAAGTCGAAATACCTCAAAAATCCAAAATCAATTTTGGGAACATGTATAGATGTGCCTCTTTGCTGTAATAATAGTCGAAATTGTTTTGTAAATTTCCATATAAATAATTAAAAAAATATAATATTTTTAAATTGTATATACAAATAAAAAAAATAATTAAAAAATTATAACACAATAAAAAGAGATTTTATTTTTTTTTTATTTTTTTCTGTTAATAATTTATTTAAAATTTATTAAAAGTTAATTAAAGTGATTCGAGTTAATATTTAATTTGCGAAGTTAATTTAGCCGACTTAATTATTCTAATAGCAAAAAAACTTATTAAGGATAAGGTCCCACATTACATAATAATTTTTTTTTATTTAGATATGAAGTATTTGAAACTGAATTGTCATTATTTTTTATTAATTCTGTCATCCGGAATACCTCGCGGCTGAAGCATATCATTTTTCACATGTTTCAAATTAATAATCTTGATTTGTATCACATAGCATATTACACAATGTGGAAGTTGTTTTATCATGTGATCTGCACCCTATGGAAGTTAATTTGAGTTAAGTTTTTTATATAAAAATTTTTTCTGGACCTAGATTTTCTCTGATCATTTTAGCGGCCAAATTTGTCTGCTAAAAGGAACGGTTTAAGGGATAAAAAACTTTCTTTTTTCTTAGTTAATAAACTTGAGGTGAGATCTCGTTGGAACAATAAAAAAAAAAAAAAAGTAAATTTGTTTGCAAATTTTTTTTTAAATATGTTATATATAAAAATTAATGACAATTTCAATTTATGTAATGAAATTTTTATTATAATTTGCTAATTATTAAATTTTTTTTTTTTTTTTTTTTTTTTTTTAACCAACGGAGCCTCACTCCAAGACGTTTATTAATTGAGGTAAAAATATATACATTTTTAGAACAAATAAATACATAGAGGAGTTTGCTAAAACTAAATTAAATTAATTTACGGCACGGCCCATCGTTGCCCAGTAAGCCTGGGAAACTGATTAGCCAAAGCCCTGTCAGTTAGTTTTATAAAAACGCGAAGTCCCTTTTATGCTAATTCCACTTAATATTTTTGCATATAGCCAATGTTTTGCATAATGAACAGCTGTGTTAAATGAATTTCTCTTTTCCCCAGATCCATAATCCATATCATAGTTGCATATTTGCAAATTTTTTGTTTGCTGCTGTTGATCATAAATTACATCATCATAAACTCTCATATCTATAGATTCATCTATCATAGTTGAAGTATTGTTGGGTTTTTTCCTTCCCAGTTTTTTGTCTTTTGCTTTGATATTCTGACTTCTTTCCCATATTAGAAACTTTTCACAGCGATATTTCCATAGTTGAAATAAAAGGAGTTTAAGTTTATACATACTTCTAAGTACTACCAGTTTTCCATCTTTGGAGTTACCCATTATTTCCTTGAAAAGTAATACCAGTGAGTTAGGAATTAATCCTGCAATAATATCAAGAAAGCATATTTGGTCAAATTCCATTAGGTGTTGGTTGCGGAGGTCAAAGTCATTTGTGTATATATCCAACTTCTTTTTTAGAGACTCTAGATTTAACTTTAGTTGGAGAATATTTGCAGCCTCATGGATAAGAATTTTTTTGAATTTTTCTTTAAGCTCTTCTAGTGGATTTATACCTGTTTGTGATGAACATGTGAAAATATGAATATTATTTTCTATTTCTATTTGGCAGAAGGGGCATTG
>PQFF01000023.1:218161-256050 GCA_003547095.1 Diversispora epigaea | reverse complement strand
AGAATATCTCCTGTCAGATTATGACCTGTATTAACTTTAACTAAGACTTTATTTGTTAATATTGATTCTGTTTGCCAGGCTTCATTTTGAAAGTGTTGAAGTCTGATTCTGGTTGTAAATCCAACTTCATCATTCTTGTTAATTCTTTTAACCCAATTATTGCCATGTTGTTGTAGTTGTCTATCATAAATGTTAAAAATTTTATAACCTTCTTCCATAAAAAAAAGGCTATTAATTGCTGTCCTTGCAAAACCAGTTTTGATCTTGAAAAAATTTAATATTTTTGAATTAATTTTATCACATTGGCTTTTAGATAATAACATATCTATCAATAAATATTCTATTTGTGGAAATATAACTTGGTTTATGATATATCTGACTTGTTTGTCTGTTGTTTTTTTCCAATTAAGCATTTTACAAGTATTTGTTACTTTAGTGCTTATTAGATTTTTTTGAAAAGTTTTCTTGCCTGATTGTGTTAACCAAACACCTAGATACCTCACTGGAACAGATTTTTCAACTGGTGAGACTGTCTGTCCATTCATAATCACTGGAGACTGGTCATCATTTTTGTTTGGATTAATATGCATTACTTGTAATTTAGATGGATTTATTTCAATGTCAACAATATTGCAAAATTCTTGNTTCTTCATCACCTGAGTTTTTGATTACCTCCCAAGATCTGGTTAAATTTGTTTTGAGTTGGGTACTATTATTGGTGTTGTGAAAGAAAAATGTCCTGCCTTGATTGAAGAGTTTCCTATGTGCATTCAGGATTTTATAAGTATTATCATTTGGTGAAATAAAAGGTTTTGATCTCTTTGTATTTGATATTTTTCTCTTAGGTAAAGATCTGCTAGCAACTATCCGAAGTGTATCTTTTAGAACTTTCCATTGTTCATTAACAGAGTAGGCATCAAAGTTTTCCTTATATTTGTTTAGAGTGACATCTACTTGATCTGTAAATTTCTCCCAATGTTTGTCATGTATTGATTTGTTTATATAAACAAGTTGATGGCTGACCAACATCTCTTTTTTCTGCACCTGACCTGGTATGAGATTTCTATTTAGATTTGTAATTAAACACTTATGGTCACTACCAGCTTCAATTCTAAAGTTAACTATAGATTCTATTAAAAAATCCAATAAAGTGCTTGATAGCCATATATAATCGATTCTGCTTTTAATTTGACTATTTGCTCTGCAGGCCCATGTAAAACCAATAGTTTCCTCATTACACACTCTATAAGAGTCAATGAAATTCAGCTCATTGATATGTCTTAACAACTTGCTTTCTGGCAATGTTCCTCTATGTAATGTCCTGTTGGATCTAGATCGATCAATACTTGGATTCATTGTTGCATTAAAGTCTCCTATAATTATTTGGAAGTGGTTTGAGGATGGATCATTTATTAATCTTTCTATGCACCATTTGGTTAAATTAACTCGTATATTTTTCTTGTTGTTTCCAGATGGGTAATATATAACAATAACTCTTAATTTCATGTTGTGAATAAAAGCAAGATCAATGCTAATTCCATATCCTTCAAATTTTTCAATTTTATATACATGTTTAGCTAGTTCTGTCTTAATCATTATTCCTACACCTGAACCTTGAGCTTGATCTGCTGATGACCACCATGATTTATATGATGTAGTTGCACTATTCAACCGCATAGCACTTATTCTGTCACTAATAAATTTACATTGTTGTGGTTTTATTTTTGTTTCTGTAAGTCCAATAATATCTAACCCTTCTTCTATGCATGCCTGTATCCACTGTATTTGTTTTGCTTGGTCTGTAAAACCACATATGTTCTGGGTTGCTATTCTGATTGGATAATCTTCTAATGACTGTATTAGCATGTCATGGGAAACTGTATATTCATCTCTTGATTGATCGATAGGTCCATAGCCCCCTTTGTTAGATTCTTTGAATTGTCTACCTAATTTCATACTCTTCCCTTTCATAATTTTAACAGAATTACTAATGTCTATATTACAAGATGATAATATTAATTTTTTAAATTTTTTTTGTTTTTTCTGATTATACTTAATTTTTTTCAAATATTTTTTATTTATTTTAACTAATAATATTAATATATTGCCTTTTCCCAACCACAAATAAAACACTGAGCCTCTACCCAGCTCTTTACAACCCCTCAAATTTATTAATAGAAATTTAAACAAAGACAAGTTCTCCAACACCAGGAAACCCTGGTGCTGGAAGCTGACTGAAATCCATAAATTCTTCAGGTAAACCACGAAAGGAATAAAAACTTCTTAACACTTTTATTATTTCATTGAATTTACTTCGGTCTCTGATTGGTAATTCTATTACATTATTGTGTTTATTGCTTAAATCTGCTAATACTGTTTGAACATCTGGTAGTTCTGGCTTTTGGACAAAGTTCGATTTAATCCATTCATCTGGGATATTACGAAACTTGTAATGTCTTCTTAACATATGTACTTGTGTTAAAAGATTTGTTCTGTATACTGGAAAGTTTGTTCCTGCTCCTTGATTTGCTTCTTCCATTGATACAGGTAAACATATTCTCTTGTCTGCATCCAAGTTTATCCAATTTTTGTTTAAAGGAATCTTGTAATCATAGAGTGGATAAATGTATCTAGATAATCTTCTAGCATCTTGTATTGATGTAGCTGGTACTACTAAATTTGTAGGTAATTTAATTTTACTGGGAGACTCTGGAAGTGGTTCCCTTTGGAAAAAGTAATTTTCTGGCAGTTTTAAAAAATTATAATTTGCCTTTAAGTCTCTTAACAAGTCTGAAAACCCATAATCTTCTGTGCCTCCTCTCTTCCATGGAAGATATTGTTCACAATCCAAGCTTACATCCGCTGGGTCTTCTGGAAGTGGTGGTTTGAAATAAGAAGTTTGTCCTTGTCTTGGTGGTAAATTAAAATAAGTTTCTGGTAGTCTAATAGGTACTGTATAGAATCTTTTTAAATTATATCTAATTGAATTCAATGCTGTTAGTTGGTTTATATCTCGTATTGGAAATTCATCTCTAACTTCTTGTCTGAGATCTTGCCATTTTTTAGGTAGATTTGGTCTCTGAACAAAGTAGCTATCTGGTAATTTGTCAACATTATATGATCTTCTTAGATATCTTACAACCTCTCTAATTGTACTTCTGTCTTGTATTGGTATTGGATATGGTGCTGCTTTAATTGTATTTTGTGGTAGCTTCTGGAAACTTTCTGGTAATTGTCTAAGTTTTAAGGTAGCATTTGATTTACAGAATTCTCTAATTTTATCATATGATAAATCTTCTTTCTTTGGTCTTTCTTCTCTATCAAAAATAAACCAGATAGTGTGTATAATGCAATCAGCAATTTTATTACCATCCATTATTACATAATTTCTACTTCTTAGATACTTCCAAGCTAATAGCATTCTAACATTACGACGAATCAATCTAATATTTTCTCTTCCAATATAGAATTGTATTCCATTTTTAGTTTTATACTCCTCTATTTGCTTTCCAACTAATTCTTCAAATAAGATTACATACTCTGGTTTGTCTTTCTCAAATCCACGATACTTTTGAAAGAAACTTGCATCTCTGATTTGTTTGTCTAGATAGTCAAATATAGGTTTTTCATGTGTAATTAACAGTTTATTCTTGCATTCCAATAACTGTTTAATATATTCTAAAGCATGTTCTGTCTTAACAAATGCCTCTACTATTATAGTATAATTATTTGGATCTATTTTAGGAGTATTATTTGTTGTATCACTACTAATAGGGGTTTCTTGTGTTAAGGGGACTAAATCAGATTTGTTTATTGTTGCACCTGCATCTTTATTGCCTATTAAAATTACATCTTCCATTTGAGTATCATTTTCTTCTAAAATTGGTGATTGATTATTCTCCGGTGTAATGTTACTCGTAAACTGCATTGTATCACCTGTTAAACCTGTATTTGGTGTGATACTAATTAGATGTTGATCTGTTTCAGGGTTAAACTGGCCGGTATTTTCTGCATTGTCTTTGCCTTTTAATAGCACGTGTCCCGTCCAGAAGAGTGTCTGACTAGACTCACATGCCTCCTCAAAAAGCCCATAGTCATTGCTATCTAATGGGTAAAAGTCACTTGCTTCTTTATATTCCTCGAATTTCCTTATCCTACTACTATTACCAAACATACCAAGAGTATTGATTCTAGCTGTATATCTGTTAGATTTTTTTGTATAGCAAAAATTCACTGTGATAAAACTTGTCGGGTCTTCTTTTAATTTTTTCTCCCTTTCACTATCATCTTCAAACCAGTGAACTGAATCTATCCACTTCTCTGGATATTTCTCCAACTTAGGTATTTCAATTGTTTGTCTTGGGCAACCTTGTACCATCACTACTTCTTCACTGTCATTTTCTTTGAAATATAAAAAAATTCTATAATCACTTTTCTCTGACAAATAAATCACCTTTGTTCCTATAAAAACATATTCTTTGATTGCATTTTTCTTAGCATCTTTGTTTCCTCCCGAGATCCAAGACATCATCTTGGCGAAATATCACGTTTGTAAGAAAATTATTATGTCTGCAGTTTAAAATTTCTTTACAAAAAAGGTTGGTCAAATTGATCGACGGGAAGAGTTGATCGGTATCGGTGATTTGCTAATTATTAAATATATTTAATATTTTTGAAATATTATATAAAAGTCATATGAAATTTATATTTAAAAATTAATTATTTTTTAATAAAATTCTAATTTTATAAAAATTTGTTCTATAATTTTAATTATATTATTATATATTAATTTGGAATTATAACATCAAAAAAGTTTTTATAATGAAATAATTTTATTTTTAAAGGTTATTGAAAGTTATCAAAATTAATAATTACAAATTGAATAGTCAAAAATCATTCATTCGATTTTAAATTAATTTTTGATAATTTTTGATGTGAATTATTTAAAAATTAGATTTGTTGATTTTTTTTTATAAATTGACAAATTTGATTTTTAAATTATCCAAATTGATTTTAACTGATTTTTAGATTATATATGTTGTTAAAATTATTGAATTGAGTTAGACACAATTAAAATTGAGAATAATTGAAGTTGAGTTTAGAAATTGGAACTGGGTTCCTATAAGTCATCCGGATATCCGAATGACTTTAAAATTGGATATCCAGGTGAAAACGGATGATTTTCTAAAAAAAAATTTCACCTGATTTCACCTGGTTTCATCCAGTTTATGCTTCGAACCGGGTGATTGTTATAATAATTCAGATTACATTCAATTTGGATAAAATAGGTTTAATTATTTTAATGTTTAAATTTTAAAAAATATATTTTTTATATTTTTTAATTAATAAATTAACCAATCAGGACATCACATGTGACTTAACTTTTATTCAAATTATATAAACCAGATCAATAAACATTATTATAATTAAAAATAAAAATATCATATGGATGATCCGGTTTCGAAAGTTTAAACCAGGTCACCTGTGATATCCGGGTGAAACCAGATTTTATAAATCCAGTTCTAATCTCTAGTTGAGTTAAGGCAAATTTTTAATTTTTACTAGTAACTGATGTAATTAATTAAGTTAGACACAATTAAAAATTGAAATTTTAAGAGTTAAGTCAAGTTCAAATTAGTTTTGATGACATATATAACATAGATAATTATACTTTTTGTTGAAATAATAATAATGTTAAAGGATGTTGTTACAATAAATAGATTAATCATGTCTATAAACTGACTGGCACTTTTTATTAAATAGTATATAGAATCAAACTGTCATGTGTTTTTGGACATAGTATATTAAACTTTTAAAAAAATTATAATATATACTGCTGAACTTAATCAATTTAAAGTTACAAGAGACAAGTCAAAAGCAGATATAATACTGTGTAAGAAGAGATGTGAAAAAAATGTATCAACTTGTTCAGGTCTGAAAAATATTATGATTTAAAGTTGTAAAAATAAAGTTTATTCCTTCAAAATCACCAAGAGTAACTAAGCAACATAGACTATTTGACTTGTTATATTTGTCCTAGTGAAAATTGCTTATTGTATTGAAATTGATTACAATTATAGAAAAGATTCCAAATATTTTGATGTGAATGGATTCCAAGTTAAATTATTTAACTTTAATATAACCTTATAATATTCTCATGTGAACTTATTAATAATGGATCAAGATTTTGAAGTAAAGTATTTATATATTCTTGATACTCAACATTGTGAGAACTCATGATATTTGAATTAGTAAAGGGAAGAAAATTATTTTACATATAAAGATATTTGTCATAATTATTTGTAAGAGTTGCAACAGTTGTAACTAATTATGCCATAAGGAAAAATAAATTACACTATGTCACAATTAATTATGACACTTTTTTTGAATTATGACAGGTATCACTATTTGTGTTGTTATGTAGTAGAATTAACTGTAGCAATTTTTAAATCACAATATTGTTATTGTAAACTATGTAACTTGATTTTTTTAGTAAAAGACAGAAACACGGATTTTGTTTAAAAGAATGATTTCTATGTAACGCGTTATGTTTTATTAAATGTGCGACCATCACCTACGGTGACATTCATTTTTTTAATCACGAGCTATCACGTTAATGATTTTCATTAAATGTGAAACATTTTTTAAAATAATAAAAATCTAAATAATGAAAAGTGAACCTCTTTGCATCAGCCGGGAGTCGAACCCGGGCCACTCGCTTGGAAGGCGAGTATTCTACCGCTATACTACTGATGCGTTTGGTATTAAAGAACCTTTTTCTTTAATTAATCTTATGTAGACATCAAATTTATACGTTAATCGGAGTGTCTTAATTGGGAATCTATAACAATAAGCATAGAATAAATAATAGAATAAAATAAAATATTCTTTGAAAACAATTAATTGTATCTTAATATATGTATTCCTTTTTTTGAAATTAATTAATAAAGCTAGTCGGAAGGCATCTCCACAAAATAAAATAAAAAAAAGATTATGTTTATTTAATCCTCTTTTTGATTACTTTACAATTTGACTGCGGGAATGGTTTCTGGAAAATTGGTTATATCATATCAAGCACAAATCCTTCATTAACACCATTTAGTAACATTATCAGGAAATCACAGGGCTTTTTAAATACAAGCTTTATTGTTATGTTTCCAAAATAGTCATCAAAACATTTATCCCTTCTGTCATACAAGGTATGTGTTTTTCTGTTTCTGATTGGTATAAAACATAAACTTGTCCGTTCTGATAAAACAGGTTTTAGGCTTTTTTTTTTTCTATAATTTCATCAATTTCCGAAAAAAATCAATAAAAAAATCATTTAGTGGTTATTCTTCAAATTTTCGAAATATACGGTAAAAATCAAAATTATCACTAAAGATGAATGAAGATAGCCCTTCAAGTCGTAAAAGGGGGCCAAATAAACCAAATAGATCAAATAAAGTTAAGTCCGATAAATCTAGTAGCGAACCTAAGGATTCCTCTACTGCGCAATCGGATATCAATAACCCACCTAATAAAAATGATAATGCTAAGGATGTCGCAACAAATATCGATGGATCGCAAAATCAGAATAATGAAATGATCAATGATAAAAGGTCGGAATGGAAAAATCGCAATAAATCCGATCAACAACCCATTACTCAAAGTAGTTCATCGAATGCACAGCATAATCCAAAGCAACAGAATAATCCAAAGCAACGGAATAATCCAAAGCAACAAAATAATCCAAAGCAACAGAATAGTCCAAAGCAACAGAATAATCCAAAGCAACAGAATAATCCAAAGCAACAGAATAATCCAAAGCAACAGAATAATCCAAAGCAACAGAATATCCCTAATTCGCCCTTTCCTCTTCCAAAACGTAAAATTGAGGAGGAATTGGCTTCAGAACAAAAGACTGAGATCACCACGTCTTTAGAGCAGACGACTTATTCTGATTATGATAGCGACGAGAAATCATTTTCGAAATGGATGGATGATGCTTTGAAAACGTCTACTGAGATCAATTTATCCTCGGAACATGGTACTGATGATGTCTCAAAACAAGAACGCGAATTTGATGAGGGGGATGACGAAGAGGAACAAGAATCTAGCGAGGAGGATGACGAGGATGATTACGGGGAGGATTCCGAGAATGATTACGAGTTTAATTACTTGAGGGATTGCGAGAAGGAACAGAAATCTGGCGAGAAGAATTACGATGAACGGGAATCTGACAAATCTGACGAGGAGAATGACGAGGAGAATGACGAGGAGGAACGGGAATTTGATGACGAGGAACAGAAATCTGATAATGAACAAGATAGTTACCAGGGACAACGTTTAGAAGAGAAACAAGAATTTAATTACCAGGGACAACGTTTAGAAGAGGAACAAGAATTTGAGTACAAACCATTTTCAAAGCCTTCTTCACACGATTCTAAAACAAAAGAAAGTAGCAACTATGAAACGGCTTCTCAGAAAAATATTTCTGTTCAAAAAAAGAATAAGGATAAATTTCAAGATAATTTCTCAAAAGATGAAAATGATGCTTCTTCTTCAAAGAATCCCACATTAGTTGAAAAAATTAAAAACAAGGTTAAACCAAGGGATGATGATATTTTAATTAAATTCTTTGTTCATCTGCCACCTTTTATTCATCAATCACATAAAGTATTTGTAGCTGGCAACATTTATGAATTGGGTAACTGGGACAAGTCGTCGAATGTAAAGCTTACCCCGATCAAAGATGATGTAAATAAATTAACTGATTTTTATGAGTCTGAAATTATTCGTATTCCACTTGAACGAGTTCAAAACAATTATGAGATTAAGTACAAATATGGAGTGATTCCCAAAAGCGGAAAAAAAAACAAGTCTAGGCGGTATGAAGAAGGAAGTGATCGCGTGCTGGAAATTAGTGGAGGAAATCAGTATGATGTTTGGCGTAATAGTTCTCTATATTATTTTAATCAAAAACCCGATAATAGTATGTTTATAAAAATCATTTATAAATCAATTACCGAGACAAATCTTAAAGAGAAGATTATGGAATATGAAAGAATTAAAAGAAGTTTAAAATTTCAGGTGCCTATCGACTTTATTAATGAATTAATTTTTGATAGCCACTTATTAGCCCAAAGACTTTTCTTGTGCGTTTTACTTGGATATTTTCTCGAAGAAAAAGGACTAATGTATAACTTGCCACAACATATTCCATCAGTCACTTTGCTAAATGCTCTTCATCAAATACAAGATGATACAATCCCATCCGAAACTCGAAAAATATTATCCCAAACCATTGTACCATTAATTCGTTGCAATATCATGTCAGGATCATTTGAATGGCTCAAAGTTTTTGCTGTAGCTGATCTTTTAGATCCGGAATATAATTTCATCGATTGTATTACAGAACAAAATCAAAGTTTAAAAATGGACCAATTTATAGAAAATTTAAAAGTACTTGTTTTTCCATATATTGATCTAATTTGGGATGATGCTCTTTATGTTAAAATTGCAAAGGTATTTCAATTTTCTTCTTTATGTTGTCCAAAAGTTCTAAGAGTTCTAAAAGTTATCCGAATATTTCTTTCTAAATATTATTTTTATTATTTTAACAATAATTATAGGGATTGTTTATGCATGGAAATGGGGTGGACATTATTGTTGAAATTTGGGGATTGATAGCTCACAATGAAGAGAGAGATGTTCATCTTCGCAAATTTTTCAAAGAACGTGTACAAAAGATCGTAAAATATTATGAATCAATTATTATTCTACGTGATAACTTCCTTCAAATTCCTGATCATCTCAAAGAATTCATTTCAGATGCATTTCGTGGTAAAGTTTTCCAGTTTTTAGAGCAACATCGTAATCAGGATTTGCCATCAAACCATTCTGAGGCAATTATTGATCTGATTTTGAATAAGCAAATAGGCTGGACAAAGACCAGTTATATAGGAGTACTCAATCGTATTTCTGGTTATTCCAATTTCGGAATATTGTCAAAATTTGACAAATTGCTTGATTTTTGGACTAAAGTTTCCAACGATGATCACAAAGACCTTCCAAAAATATGTAAACAATGGTATCAAAAACTTTTGGAACGAGGATCAACCATTACATCGAAAAAAGACAAATACGTTTTTATGATACTCAATCACGTTTCGTTGGTTCATCCATATATTGGAACATTAAGTGTTTGGAATGATTTACTTGAAATGGCAATTAATAGTGTAAAGAAATGGTCAGTTAATTCTATTTATGAAATTACGGATAAAGTTGAAAAAAGATTGGTCCCTCAAATAGGAAAGGAATTTGGAGCAATGGTGAAAGAGATTGTAAAGCCCATGAATCAAGTAAATGAACAATTATTGGGCACCATTAGACGAATTTGTACTCCTTACATCGAACCACCCAATGAAGGCGTTATCCAAAGTACAAAATTATATGTTCCTGGAAGGTAAGAAAAACAAAATAAATAATAATTGTCGTTATAGAAAATTCTAAAAATTTTTTATTAATTTTTTTATTAATATTTTTTTTTTTAGTTTATGCGAAAATATTTTATGTCATATCATGACGTGCACACAAACAAGTTTTCATGACGAATTTTCCTCTGATTTTCATCGAAACCTTCTCGAAAAAGCAAAATTCTGGATCGTCTTATTACGTTTAACTGGAAGTGTTGAAAAATTTCATGCTCATCCTCATATCACTGAAATACGTAAAGCCATTTTTGACCTTGCAGAAAAGATTATTGAAAAAAATATTGATATTTTTCTATTACAAACACTTTTGAGAAATGATGACGACTTTTTGTTTGATTACTTTGAGTCAGCTCTTTTGATTAATGACCTTTCGGCCGTTGTTATTACCAAAGATGACTTGAAAAAAGTTCGCAAAGAATTTCAAAATTATGAAGAAACTTTAGATATTTTCCATACATTTTACGTAAATTTTTGTTCTATTCCAAAAGTTACTGATGTCAACGAATTTGTCGATGATATCCGTCAAAGACGCGACCGAAAGAGCCAAATTAAACTTAAAGATGTTTTATCAGAAGAAAATTGGTCAAAACATTCAAATAATGAGACTATTGCCAGAAATGCTTACAAGTTCAGAAAGTCTATGACTTTTAGAAATACATTTGACGATATTTCCAGTAAGGAAATTAGTTCAGATACTTTAACAGTAAATGAGATTTCAAGTACGTTTATTCCTAAAATTTACGTAGAATACTTGTTAAATAGTAGGAAATATGAAGAATGGGAAGATCTTAAATTTTCTGAAGCGTGCATCACTTGGAATAATGTTCCTAACGTTGAAACTGAATTAAATTTGATGGGTTTACAAAGAGAAATTAGTCCTGAATTAATTGAAATCTTGACACATCTTTCTAAAGTTTCTCAAAGTATTGAAAGATTAAAACAACTTTTAAAATTAGTAGATATATTCCAGATTTCATTAGTAGATGATGATAAATGGCTAAGAGATTCATATGATAGTCTTAAGCATGAATCTCTTTCATTAGGAAAATTACAAGAATTTTTTAATACTCTTAAATACCGGCTAGAGCACATCAATAATGAAACTGGTTGGAAATTAATCAAAGAAATATCTTCTTGCCCAGATTTTATTGCTTTTCTACGTCAAATTGTGGATGAGGATCTTACGAATTTGATAAATGGTGTTGACGATACGGAAGGTCGACTTATCCAAGAGGACACTGTATCATCTCTTATTCAAGTAAAACAAATCCTTGTTCCATTAATTAATAGAGAAACAAAAATTGGGTTAACAAGTTTTTTAGTAGATCTTGGATTCATTTCAAAAAATAACAAAATATTGGCCGAAAAAATTTCTCTATGTAATAGTAATAATATGGCATTGCAAAATATGTATAACAATATCTCAAAACGTGGTGAGGTTACAAAAGAAAAGATAACGAATGCTATTAATATTGGAACTTATAATTTCACATGGACTTCACAAGACAATGTGTGCACTGTAAATTTATCATACCCTTCCAAAGGAGACATAATGAATATTAGTTTTTCAGAATTACAAGATTTACGTGGTCGCGCTTTATTAATAGCAAAACCAAAAGTTCCCATAAATCAAAATGAACCTGAAGGACAAGAATCTTTTGAATTTAATATAAATAAATTTGTTGAACAAATTGATATTGTTCTAGAAATTGTTGATTTGTCTTCAAAGGTAGAATTTAATTTCTAAATTTGTTTTAAAAAAAAAAAAGGAATATAAATAATTTATACTAATAATATATATAAAATTTATTATGATGATTAGTTAATTGAACAGGGACATTTTTATTATCGCAAATTTAAAGAATCTATTAAAGGTACTCCAGCAATGAAACAGCAAGCTCAAAAGTTAAGAAAAGAAATAAGAGATTGGTGAGTATTTTTCTTTATATTCTATTCAACAATATTATTTCTACTTTCTTAATTCAAATTCAAATTCAAATATTTAGGGATATAGCGGTTAATGCAGCTCAAGACAAACATTATTATTTGACATTTTTCCCTGCACGTCACATTCTTCAATTTTATGATTACTTCAATAATTCTGCAAATGAAAATTGTGCAAATATTTGTAGAACACTGGTCAGATACGTTAATTTTAAAGCCGTTTTACCTAATATCAATAATTCTTCAAGGATTAATTCAAAAAAAGGCGAATATTTCAAGATCCTTTCTGAAATAGGAAGAAGAATACACGGTTTTCTGAGTGCACTTCCCAAAGAACAATTTAAGTTGGAATCTATTGAAGAGAGAGTAGTAACGGATATTGTAGTAAGCAAGAACTTATTTATTGCAGCATGTTACGATAAATCCTTGGTTCCAAATGTTATAATGTCATTGTACCTTAATCATGGGACAATTCCCAACGCATGGCAACTATTAATTTGCACATCATCTACAACTTCAGAAGAAATTTCAATCTTTATAAAAAGATGTTTTATGGCTGAAAAGAATGGATATGCACATCACTTATTTTGTATGGCAAATGTTGAAGTTTTGGATTTCAAATTGCAATATGATTTAGTTCGGAAAGTTCGAGATTATATGGAAAGATATAGACAATCTGATTTCTTTATGGCATTAATTTGTTGTCCAGAGAAAGGAGTTCATCATCATATTCTGGATCAATTCTCAGATTTTTGTGTCACAAAGGGACTTAGCAATAAGGCAATGAAAGAAATTTATAAAGTGATATGCTATGATGCAGTTTGCGTGACATCAGATTTATCTGGTCAGGGTAAAACAGAATTTATTAAACAAGAAAGTTACAAGGAAGAAAGAATTCCTCGAAATTTTCTTATAAGTGACGAAGACGACTTCGGTAAATTAGTTTGTAGATTCAGTAAGTTTCCAATTAATCGAGAAATTGATTCTTTACATATAAATATAATTTCTGCCGATAATTGTGAAGATGTCAATATGTTCTTGTTTCAGTTGTTGACATTTGGAATCGTTTCCCACAAAGGTGTTACAGCAATTCTTCCTGGTATAAAAATTTTTATAGAAATTGCATCAAGCAAAGATCAAAAATTAATCAAGGCACTTAAATTTCTAACGTGCTTGGAATCTAAACATTTACTTTGGAATGCCAATAAATTAATGATCTCTTATGAGTTAAATAGTCCAATTCAAGTGGTATGCCAGTATTTGAAGGTGTATGATAGTCAAACTTTGGATAAAAATGATGTATTGTTCCGATCATCAAACCACCAAGTGAAAAAACATTTACCATCAAGAGAATGTCGACGACTATTACAAAAATATTTCTTTGATAATATTGCACCTGAACTTAATTCTTTTAGATTTCTTGAAATTTTCATTAATGTGCTATCGGATCAACTAGTGGTATGTTTCATAAAAATTTGGTATCATTTTGATATGTAGTATTTTTTATGTTGAACTTTTTTTTTAAAAAATATCTTTTTTTTGTATATTTTGTAGAGACTATCGTCAAGTTCATTTTTCCGAGTTGAAAATCTGGAATTAATGGTTAAAGAAAATGATATTCGGTCAACATTGGTGAAAACATTATTAGAAGTATCTAAAGATTTTGCAACAAGATCAACTAAAGCGAAAAAAGCCCAGAAAAAAGCCATTTTGGAAGAAGGTGAAGAAGAAGAAGAAGAAGAAGTAGAGGAAGGAGAAGAAGGGGAAGGGGAAGAAGAAGATCAATTAGAGACCATATCTCATTGGGATGATTCAAATCATTTGGTAGTATTTTTCTTGTCACAAGCCCCAGATTCTATCTGTGCTCTTTATCGAGATAGCAGTAAAGTTCCAGAGAATGTTCAAAAATTATTACAGAGTCAACATATTCGAAGCGATTTAATTGAATGGAAATTGGATGATTATCGTACAATGGAAACCGAATCATTATTGTCAAAATTAGAATGCCTGGCACGTGAAACAGAACATCCAATTAATTATCCATTATATGCTTTGTCAGCCGATAATTTGCTGAAAATGGCACTTATTTTATTGAGAACGCGTGCCAATGTGCCTGTAATTATTTGTGGAGAGGCAGGATGTGGCAAGACAAGTTTAATAGGATTTTTAGCAAAAGTAGTAGAAGTTGAATTCTTTGCTCTTAATCTTCATGCCGGAATAACTGAAGAGATAATAAATCAATTTATGAATGATTCTTTGGTTGATGTAAATAATCGAGAAATTTGGCTATTTTTTGATGAAATTAATACCTGTAATCATATCGGTATATTTGCAGATCTTATTGCTCACCGAATTTATCTCGGGAAACCATTACATCCAAATATTCGAGTATTTGCTGCATGTAATCCTTATCGTAAAAGAATTAAAAGTTCAAGCGAAGCAGGTCTAGATCTGAGATATGAATATAATAGAAGTAATCTTGTTTATGAAGTAAAACCTCTTCCAGACCAAATATTGGATTATGTTTGGGATTATGGAGTTTTACAAGAAAATGATGAAAAGAAATATATTGATATTATGGTGCAAACTCAGTTAGGAAGAGAATTGTATGATCCAAAGGTTGCAGAACTTTTATTTGCATCTCAACAATTTATTCGCAGGGTTGAAGAGCCTTTTAGTGTTAGTTTACGTGATGTCAAGAGAGCAATTACTCTGATCAAATTTTTCCATGATAGTTTTAAAGATAGATCACTTTATAAAAAAACATCTATAAATTCGTTAGCAATTCGTTCATATGTTTTGGCAATTGGACTTAGTTATCAGTCTAGATTGTTTACACAAGAATTGCGTTTAGAATATCGTAAAGAAATGAGTAAAATCTTGAATATCTCAGAAGCTAATTTCAAAAGCATAATAAGTAAAGAACAAAATGATTATATAAAACGAATGGCATTACCACCCAATACTGCAAAAAACGAAGCCCTCTTAGAGAACGTTTTAATTATGACAGTTTGTATTTTAACAAAGATTCCCGTGTTTATTGTTGGAGCACCTGGGTAAGTTTTAATAATGTTTCTTTCTACATAATAACAGTCACAGTCAAAAGGAATTTATATTTATTTTGTCTTATTTTGTGTTTCCATCTTTATTTTAGTTCTTCTAAGTCGTTGGCAATTCGGCTCATAAGTAATAATTTAAGAGGTTCAGATTCTAATGACCAGTATTTCAAAAGGTTGCCACAGGTATAAAATTAAAATTCTATTTAAAAATATATTTAAAAGACAATCCCAAAATAAACGAAATAATAATAATCATTATTCATTATTTTATTTAGGTATTATTAATTCCTCATCAAGGATCATCATCTTCAACTTCTGATGGTATACTTAAAGTTTTCGACAAAGCAAATAATTATCAAAAGACAAGCTCGGATGAATTTTCGGTTAATAGTGTAGTATTGCTCGATGAAGGTAAATTTTTGATTTTATTTATATGTGCATTTAAATGAAGAAAAAAATTATAACCTTTTCACTTTTTCTTTGTAGTTGGTCTAGCCGAAACTAGTCCCTATAATCCATTAAAAGTTCTGCATTCTTTACTTGAACCGAGTTATCCTGCAGAAGGTCCAACTGTTTCTGTTGTTGGAATAAGCAACTGGAGATTAGATAATAGTAAAAATAGTCGAGCGTTGTTGGTCCAAAGGTTTTATGCAGTTTTATTTTATTATTTTGTAAACCATAATTTTTGATTGGTTTATTAGATTGATGGATTTCTAATTATTTATTATTATTATTTATTATATTTTAGGCCCAAATTGGACGAAGAAGATCTTGTTGATATTGCAGTTCGTTTATTAGAAAATAATGGCGAAGCAGCTCAAAAGTCATCCCTTCGACCTCTT
The DNA here is from genome assembly GCA_003547095.1 of Diversispora epigaea. Classification (NCBI taxonomy): domain Eukaryota; kingdom Fungi; phylum Glomeromycota; class Glomeromycetes; order Diversisporales; family Diversisporaceae; genus Diversispora; species Diversispora epigaea. The sequence goes on along the minus strand of PQFF01000023.1, from coordinate 239,730 downwards.
GCGAGGGCTTATTCGAATTATGAACAAAATGGTCAAAAATTCAAAAATTTCCATGGTCTTCGCGATTACTATGCACTTGTAAAAAGTTTATCTCTGAATGAATTGTCACCAGAAAACATTCAAGTGGCATTAGCAAGAAATTTTGGTGGTACAGGAAATCAAAAGGAATTATGTGAAGTTTACTTTGGTTCTGTGATAGATACGTTTAATAATAACCAAAGTTGGTCTTATAATCAAATACCCGTAAAATATTTGATTAATGCTAATCTCGAAGACAATAATGCAAGACATCTTATGATAATTGGAAATAGCTCTTCTATTGTGAATTTATTGACTTATCAACTAAGAGAAAAAGGTTTGGATCCAGTAGTAATATTTGGTTCTCAATTTCCTAACGACCGAGATGATTATTCTTATACTGTTTTGAGCAGAATTATGGTAACAATTATATATTTACTATATTTTTTACATTTATTATATTTATTATATTTATTATGTTTATTGTCTTTAATATATTATTTATCTTCACAAAAAAAAATAATTTAGATGTGTGTAGAAGCTGGTAGACCTTTAATTTTGACCGATTTAGAAATAATTTATGGTATAACCATTCATCTTTTCTTTTTTTTTTTAATTTGATAATTTCTTTTATTTATTTATTTTTTTTTTAAAAAAAAAACGTTTAATAATAATTAGGGAGTCTTTATGATTTATGGAATCAAAATTATATTATCGCCGGAAGTAAAGAAGATCCAAAATATTATACTCGCGTTGCACTCGGAGCTTATGCTAATCCTATGTTGTAAGTTACAAAAATTTAATTTAATTTTNGAGAAAAAGGTTTGGATCCAGTAGTAATATTTGGTTCTCAATTTCCTAACGACCGAGATGATTATTCTTATACTGTTTTGAGCAGAATTATGGTAACAATTATATATTTACTATATTTTTTACATTTATTATATTTATTATATTTATTATGTTTATTGTCTTTAATATATTATTTATCTTCACAAAAAAAAATAATTTAGATGTGTGTAGAAGCTGGTAGACCTTTAATTTTGACCGATTTAGAAATAATTTATGGTATAACCATTCATCTTTTCTTTTTTTTTTTAATTTGATAATTTCTTTTATTTATTTATTTTTTTTTTAAAAAAAAAACGTTTAATAATAATTAGGGAGTCTTTATGATTTATGGAATCAAAATTATATTATCGCCGGAAGTAAAGAAGATCCAAAATATTATACTCGCGTTGCACTCGGAGCTTATGCTAATCCTATGTTGTAAGTTACAAAAATTTAATTTAATTTTTTTTAATCATATTCTGTATAACTATATGACACTTATTTATGTTATTATTTATATTGATTTAAATTTTAGGTCAGTCGCGAAGAACTTTAGATGTATTCTAGTTATGGATGAAGGGAAATTACCATATGCTGATCCACCTCTCTTGAATAGATTCGAAAAACAAAAAATGACAATGAATGATATTCTTACTGCCGATGAAAAGGATTTGGTTGACGAATTATATAAATGGGCCGAACAAATGGCGACTTATCCAACACAATACGCGTATGTTCCTTCTCACAAAAAATTTACTTTAAATGATTTATTTATTGGATTTAATCCTGATGAAACAGTCCAGAGTTTAGTAATTGATGTTAAGAAAAAATACCCTTATTTGGATGATGATGAGATTAAAGACAAATGTAAAGAATATTTGATTATGATTGCTACATCTGATGGAATGGTTCGAGCAGAGAATTCCTTAGAAATTGAAGAAATACAACATTGGAAAGATGTTTACTTTAATGAGCAAAAACATGACAATCTTTCCGATTACTTTAATGACCTTCTTGAATCAGAAGATGTTGTCGCAAGAAATGAAGGTGTTCAAGTTATTGTGAACACATTTTCAAACATTAATACCGATATTAGATCATGTTTGAAAGACATTTTCCTTTGTATAACAATTAAACTTTCAACTTTCAAGACTGAATCTGAATTTAGTACTCAAATCAACCAATTTTGGTCTAATTCCAAGTATAAAATGTTAGTATTACAATGTGATATTACCACAGTAAATGCTGAGTGCATCAAATTAGCCAAATTTATTATTGAACAGTCTCGTAACGAATATTATTTAAAAAAGCATGAAGAAAATTTTATTGATAAACACACATGTATTATTCTTCATATGCACCGAGATCAGAATGCATTTGTGGGCTTTAATTTTATATGTGGTTGGAATCAAGTAACCATTGAAGCTTTGGCAGAACAACCCAAACCTTTATCGAAATTGTTAAGCGGTGATTTGGGAGAAATAATCGAAACCATTTATCCTTTCGAAGAGATTTTAGATCAAGAATTATTATGGTGTTTATCATGTATCCAGTATCCATCAACTGTTAGCTCATTGAATCATGTCAAGTATGTTTACAATTTATCATTATATCTTATTATTACTTGAAAGATCATTTTTTTTTTGTCATTTTTAATTTTATATTACTCATTTATTCATTTCTATTTTTTTATTAAAATATAATTTTAATATATTTATATTTATTATATAGGTCACTTAATAGTAAAATTCGTAAAAATCAAACATTTGTTAATTACTTGAAACAAAGAACAATCGACAGCTTAAGAGAAATAGGAACTTTCAATGGATGGCAATATGATGTCGCATCCGATAAAAAAAATCTTTATCCATATTCATCATTCTCGGTTGCATTATCTGCTCACATAAGAACTTTAGTTCGTCAACCAATAGCTAAATTATTATGCGCTCTTGAAAGATTATCCGCGACGTATACTTTTCTATTTCTTAGTGATTCTCAACAAAGCGATACACCACAATCAAATCAAATTCAAATGGAGCAATTGCTTGGATTCTGGAGGCAAATGTTTCTGGATAAAGATATTATCGCCATCAAAGATTTACCTAATCCAAAAACCGATGGTTATTTATTGACATCAGGAGTATATAGATTAAATTTTCCATTTTCATATTACTTTATGAAACAAATTGATAGTTTTAAAAGATTGTATGAGGAAGAACTGACAAAACTTCGCGAAGATCCCGATAATTTTGATCTAGATACTGGCACAATTCATGATTTTGAAAATTTTATTGCAAGATTTTCAAATAATATATTAACTTCATTACAGAATTTTCAATCATCTCCAATTGGAACTAATAGAGAATTATATTTCAAAGATTTCATTTCTGTAACTTGTTCAAATGAAGTGGATGGAAAATTTAGTCATGTTCTTTCATTTATTTTCAGAAAACTACTTGGTCCTGATAAGATTTTGAACCCGATCCTTCTTCATCTTTATTGGTGGGATAATAGTAATTTGATTTTATCATTATTTCATTTGGCAAAAATGTCTCAAACTATTAAAGATCTTATTGATCAAACTGACGATAGTAGTTTGGAAAATCTCAATTTATCTGAATACTTGATTACAGATGTTTGTGATAATTTACTTTGGGAAATTGCAAATATTGGGGAAGATGGTAAAATTTCAGAATGGCAATCTGATACTACAAAAGCTTTATCCTTGTGTGAAAAAATTCCTGGACCATCTTATATGGAATATCATCTATTACAAATTTGCAGGGATCTCATTTTATCACATACTCCACTACCAAAAATTCAAGAGATCATAAACCTTGCAAAGAATAGTAACAAAAATAATCAATTTTCGGTTCCTTTCATCAAGATGGTTTCAAAAACTTTAGAATATAATCACGTATCAAAAAGATTATTCATTAGTAAATGTCTTGATGTAATTGATGTTAATGCACTTAATCGTGGTGAACTTTACAAGGATATATTCTCAAATGAACCTTTTTCATTGATGAGTATTATTATATTACGAATTTTCGAACTTGAAGATAAAGAAAATCCGAATATATTCTTTCAACTTTTCAACGATGCCAATCATGTTTTATTATTATCTCCTAAACTAAAAATTATAAATGATTGCTTGGGTAATCAAGGACTTAATTCAAGAATGGCTACTCTGTGCTGTGATGTGATTCAAACAACTTTCTTTGCTAAGGCTACCTTGGAGAATTTATCAAATTATTTCCGTCGCGCATGTGAAAATATTTACGCAAATTGTCCTTTCCCATTATTGAGATTAACATCAATAGCATTTTTAAAGGAATTTGTTCGTAAATTTTGGGATTATACTATTCAAGATGATGATATTTTTGAACCAATTGAGATAAATTCCATGCAAACTGATGAGTTTGATATGTTCGTATTAATCAATCATCTCAAACATTGTTTTGAAAAACCAATTCCTTTGGTTCATTCGCTTCTTATTTATTTCTTACGAGATTTACGACAACGTAGTGAATTTTCTATGGAAAATGTTAAAAAGTTTTGTCATGCACAAAGATTTATATTACCTTGGCTTAATAGTTTATCGTGGGATGATTCACAAGGAAATAGGATTCCATTTAATCCATATTGGTCTCTTGGTGCAGAATATGGAACTTTAGAGAATACTTTTCAATCAGTTTTAAGTTTAAATAATAGACAACCTTTCAATTCTGAATTCTTCAAGACTTTTAATAAGAAGATTTCAAAATCGCATCATATTGCATTAGTTGGTTTGATAATTAATCGACTTCATGCTATTCGTGCTTCCCGAGAATGGACAGAAACAGAAACTCTAGCCGCGGAATTTTTATTAGAAAGAGTTAAAAGTGTTAATTTCCTTTCAGTTGTTTATAAAGATACAATAACTCGAATTATCAAAAACGAACACGAATTTCTACGAATCCATCAAGATACCAGTACTCGAGATTTACTTATTAAATCCGTTATTGGTCATGTTATCGCTTTACATGCTTCGATTCCATCAGAATCTTCACCTCTCGCACATTTATTACAAAATTTACATTATTGTACAGGAAATTATATTTTATCTAGTCCTTCTAATCTTGAAGCATTATTATTGAGCGCAATTGGTTAGTATTTTTAGTATTTAATAATGATTTATTTTAAAATTGATTTTTTTGATTAAACTTTTATTTGATTCATTATTATTAACAGGGGAAAAAGTTACAAGGTATCGATGCGCATGCGGTTTCATGTATGTTATTGGAAATTGCGGTTTTGCCAATGGAAGAGGAAAATGCCCACAATGTAAATATTTTTTTTTATTATCATTATATTGTCATTTTAAATGAAATTAATGAAATTTCACTTTATATTTATATGTTTTTTTTTTTTTTAATAAAGGTCATAGTGCAATTGGTGGAGAAAATCATGTTGCAGTAGCGGGGCAAGTAAAATTGGATAACGATCCTCAAAATAGGATAAGAGCAAAGGACCAAACTGGTTATATCGGTGAAGCAATCAATCAAGAAAAAAACGAATCCGTTCGAAGCATGAATCCGTCATCTTATCGAATTCTACATTTATTTGTTCACGCGATTATCGGTGCTTGGGCTCCCTCACCTNATATTTTATCTAGTCCTTCTAATCTTGAAGCATTATTATTGAGCGCAATTGGTTAGTATTTTTAGTATTTAATAATGATTTATTTTAAAATTGATTTTTTTGATTAAACTTTTATTTGATTCATTATTATTAACAGGGGAAAAAGTTACAAGGTATCGATGCGCATGCGGTTTCATGTATGTTATTGGAAATTGCGGTTTTGCCAATGGAAGAGGAAAATGCCCACAATGTAAATATTTTTTTTTATTATCATTATATTGTCATTTTAAATGAAATTAATGAAATTTCACTTTATATTTATATGTTTTTTTTTTTTTTAATAAAGGTCATAGTGCAATTGGTGGAGAAAATCATGTTGCAGTAGCGGGGCAAGTAAAATTGGATAACGATCCTCAAAATAGGATAAGAGCAAAGGACCAAACTGGTTATATCGGTGAAGCAATCAATCAAGAAAAAAACGAATCCGTTCGAAGCATGAATCCGTCATCTTATCGAATTCTACATTTATTTGTTCACGCGATTATCGGTGCTTGGGCTCCCTCACCTATCGCTTTTAATTTCTTACGAAAAAATAATGAAACCGCTACCAATGTAGAAAATTATTGTATGGATCATATTAGAAATGATTGGACTATTCTGAGGACGATTCTTAACGCTTCCGATGAAAATTTGGCATTATTATTGCATTCCATTCTTAATTTGTTAAGCACTAAACCTCCAAAGGCATTATCGTTAGATACACCTCCAGCACGAGAAACATGGGAATCTCATTTCATGAAAGATTATGTTGCACCACAAATCAAAAGTGTGAATGATACAGCAATAAAATTTAGAATTTCAATAGACAATGAAGCTAAAAAATCTCAAGGATCTAATAATTTAATCGAAAGAGAAATTAATCAAACAATTGAAATGGATGGAGCTTTTAGAAGGACTTATTTACCGAGTGAGGATCTTATCTATTATATATATTAATATATTGATATTTATTTGTTAATGCTGTAAATTTTTAACTTTTTTTTTTTTTTAAAAAAAAAATATAGATTTGTGGAGAACAATCGGAGATACTAGTATAGATAGTTTAAGAGCACGATACTTTAGTGATAATAAGAATAATACAAACTACCCTTTCTTGAAGATATTTTTTGAACAATCAAAAAATTTGGGTTTAATTAAGCATCTTTATCCCATTGTGAAATTTGTACAAATATTATCTTCAAGACTTGAATATCGATTAAGTCGGGAGGATGCCGTAGCTCAAACTTTTAGAGATTTTATAGAGGATGAATCTAATGAAGATTCCGATTTATTAGATTTAGCATTCCAAGATTTTTCTAAAGCATGGAATTCGGTTATTGAACATGTTAAGAATTATCAGTGTCACGATTTACCAAACGAAAAACCAAAAATTAATTATGATTCACCAATAATTTTCGGATTGATCGAACCAAAAGATTCTGGAATTTATATTTGCGCTATTCTGGAATATTTAATTAATTTGCAAAATAACTTTATACAAGAAGTTATCACTATTCCTTCAGGAACATCCCTTTCACTTAAATTCATGGATGAAGTTCCCTTTGAAGAAATGGCTACTATTACATCCCAATCAGCCAATACTGCCACTGCTGCTATTCCTACTTTTCATCATTATACAAAGTCAATTCAAATAATTTATGCCAAGCCCGAAAATTTAATTAATTATGAATGGAATGGTGAATTACTTCAATATAGTCAAAGAAATTTAGAACCTGGTCGAGGAAGTGAACTATTTTATGACTTACAAGAAATTGAAGGAGAACTTGCTTATCAATTAGTTCACGAAAAGGTTTATATTAATACTTTAAATGATTCACAATTGCATATAGAACCATTCCATTTCCATATGGAACTATTTAAAGGATACATGAGAATTTTGAGTGAAATTAAGCATTTAATCCCTCAACAATCAATTCCACCTAATGTAATTTCTGACATTATGGGATTAACCTCGCAACACATGAGTCGTCAATATGATACTGAGACTTTACCGTTTGACAATGCATCGGAATTACTCACTTGTTTGGAAATATTACTTTGTTTTGTGAAAAGAACACCGACTAGTAATGGAGACATTCCTATTCGTGATTATGTAAAGAGATGGATGAATTTATCGACTTTAGAGGGAAATTATTTATTTGTGAACTTGTTGCAATTGGAATTGAATTTGAAACATGTGGTAGCACTATACGAATTGGTCGAGGAACATGTTGCTAATGGTATAATAAAATATATTGATGATAAATATAAAGAAGAGTTGGATGATGATCAGCAAGAGGAAATTAATAAAGCTCTAGATTATGATTTGAATAACACAACAATTAAGACCAAAATTCCTGCGCAAGTTTTTGTTGCGGCAATGAAGAGATTTATGCTTCGATTTTTATCGACAGAATCTATTAAGGAAGAATATCCTTTGAGTGTATATTTTAACGATGAATCATTAAATTTATGGCCATCTTTCGTTTCGGAACAATTGGTGGAAGACTGTTTTCCTGATTCTTTGTTAGTTTCTAATGTCTATCAGGCTTTTAAATTCGTGGATGATAAACTTGAGGTAATTTTAATAATTTTAGTAATTTTATAAATATTATAAATTTATTTATCTAAATTATTCTTTGTATTATTCTTTTCTTTGTTTATAGGAATTGGAAAAACAGAAACAATTAGCAGCTGCCAATGCACCAAGAAAGCAACCTCAATTCAACAACCCCCCTAATAACTCTCGTAACTCCCGTAACTCCCGTAGTCCTTCAAGAGAGAGCAGCAATAGCGGGTCAAGTTCTTCTAGAAGACGTCAAAATACAAGAGGAGAAAATAATCAACAACAGAACCAACAAAACCGAAACAGGAGGCGAAGGAATAATAATAATCCAAAAAAATTTGATTCAACATAAATTCATTCATGACCTATATAATAAAATATTAGCTTATGTGATTCTGTATCATTTGATTTTTAATTAATAAAGAATAAAATATTCCAACAATTTTTATTTACTTTGATTACTAAATCCTTAAAAATGAAAATTTCTTTAATAATAATATTTGATAATAATAAAATAACATGAAATAATTTATGAAATAATTTCAATAAAAGTTCTTAAATAATTCAAATAGTTTAGAGAATTGAAAGTATTATACAATAAAATGTTACTTTTACAAACTCCTATAAAAAAAATATTAATTCTTATCCTGATTCTTTATCTACATTTTTCTTTATTTTTTTAAAAGAATATTTTTTATCCTTCATCCTCATCATCATCCTCGTCGTCATCACTCGTCTTATTTTGTTTTTCGACTTTTTTGACTTTACTTTTACTTGAAGAATCACCGTTTTTTTTCATTTCTTTTTTGAGTTGCATGTTTTCAAGGACTAAATTTCTATTGCTTTTTCCCGAACTTCCTCTCCATTCACTCATTACCCTCCTTGCTTCACCGCGACCGTTATCTTGTTTAACGTTTTTATAAGTCATTGCCAAATGTCTACTTGCTGCTTTACGACTTTTTGAATCACTTGCAGAAGGAATATGATTCAGTACCCAACGCATTGATTCTGGTTGCTTTTTTTCTTCGATCACGGTTAATATTAATAAATTATGACCGTCTTCATTTGTTAGGTCTCCATTAGCATTATTATCGTGTAATAAATCCAATACTTTGATAGGCCAATAAAATTTTATAGCTAAAAACAATGCACTAGGAGCATGAAATTTTTGAGGGACTGTTAAATGTGTTGGTACATTTGGATTCGCTCCATACTTAAATAATAATTCAATAATTGGGATGAAATCATTTTGAGAATATTGTTCAGTTAAAATATATGATAAAATTGTTCTATGTTCTTTATCTAATGCATTAATATCACACTTTTTATCTACCAGGAATTCAATAATCTTGTCAAGATTTTTAATAAATTTGTCGGTTCCAGATTTTTCAGTTATACCTTTGGTGGTAATCATATCGTTTTCCCACAAATAATGAAATACGTTTTTTCCAGTGGTGTTTGATACTATTTTAAAATCCGCATTTCCTTCTTCAAGTGATTGAAATATTGGGAGCATCTTATTTACACTACAATTTTTTATTGTGAGTAAAACAAGAGGTTCTATTGTACCTTTAAAATTATAACTAGCAGTAATTCTATCACCTTTATAACCAAGATGATAGACTAATCCTTTATCATCACCGTAACAACAATGATACCCAGCATTGCAGATATCGGGAGTTTCAAATCCAAACTCAGAACGATGATCTTTAGNGGGACTGTTAAATGTGTTGGTACATTTGGATTCGCTCCATACTTAAATAATAATTCAATAATTGGGATGAAATCATTTTGAGAATATTGTTCAGTTAAAATATATGATAAAATTGTTCTATGTTCTTTATCTAATGCATTAATATCACACTTTTTATCTACCAGGAATTCAATAATCTTGTCAAGATTTTTAATAAATTTGTCGGTTCCAGATTTTTCAGTTATACCTTTGGTGGTAATCATATCGTTTTCCCACAAATAATGAAATACGTTTTTTCCAGTGGTGTTTGATACTATTTTAAAATCCGCATTTCCTTCTTCAAGTGATTGAAATATTGGGAGCATCTTATTTACACTACAATTTTTTATTGTGAGTAAAACAAGAGGTTCTATTGTACCTTTAAAATTATAACTAGCAGTAATTCTATCACCTTTATAACCAAGATGATAGACTAATCCTTTATCATCACCGTAACAACAATGATACCCAGCATTGCAGATATCGGGAGTTTCAAATCCAAACTCAGAACGATGATCTTTAGTATAACGTTCCATAATTTCTGTACAATTATCTTCCATCGCAGGATCCTTGGATAAATAAAAATGGTTGAAAATTAATATTCGTAATAAATGATATATAATTAAAAAAAAAAAATTAATATTAAAAATTATAATACATACAGTTAATCTTTGAGATTGTTGATAATAACCTGTAATTAAATTAATTAAATTAATTAAATGAATTATGAATTAACATGCAGAGATTACAAAATATATCAAAAATATATTAAATGAATACCTTGTGAGTCACTATTTAAGGGATGACTATTACGGATATTCTGGTTTGAGATACCAGATGAAGTAGATGTAGGGGAAGTTTGCTGGAACTGATTTAGATTTTGAATATAATTATTAGAAATTCCTTGGGCAGTATTATCCATATAACTTGTATTTGATCCATTTTGATCACGACTTGCAAAATATTGCGGATTCGTATTTGAATTATTGAAATTCTGATTATGTTGTGATGGTGGATTTTGTGATGAAAATGGTGGTTGTGATGAGTTGGGAATTTGTGATGAAAATGGCGGTGGTTGTGATGAGTTGGGAATTTGTGATGAAAATGGTGGTTGTTGTGATGAAAATGGTGATGAGTTGGGAATTTGTGATGAAAATGGTGGTTGTTGTGATGAGTTGGGAATTTGTGATGAAAAAGGTGGCTGTTGTGATGAGTTGGGAATTTGTGATGAAAATGGTGGTTGTTGTGATGAGAGTGGAATTTGTTGTGAGATTGGAATTTGTTGTGGCTGTTGAATTTGTTGTGATTGCGGAGTTTGTGGTGAAAATGATTGGTGATTTCCTTGATTAAAGTTTTGATTTAAATTATTGCCAGGTACAGGCACCGATTGCGCATTTTGTTGAAACTGATTTCCTTGATTAAAGTTATGAAACGTTGTTTGTGCTACAAAATTTTGTTTAGGTGGTTGGTTATAATTCAACCCTCCAGTATTATTATTATTATTATGTAGCGGTATGGAAAATGCTGGTGGATGGCTAACATTTGGATTTCCATGAATATCATTATTATTATTGTTATTATTGTTATTATTGTTATTACGTACTGGCACGGAAAATGCTGGATTTCTATGAATATCATCATTATTATTATTATTTACTGGCACGGAAAATGTTGGATTTCCATGAATATTATTATTATTTATTCCGGAGAATGGTTGATGACCAAGATTGGAAGGAAATTGCTTGTTATCAGCAGAATTTATTCCTCCAACGTTTTGATTTTGATTTTGTATTGAATGCGATTGGGTTTGATGTATATTATTTTGATTTTGTATGAAATTTGGTTGTAAATTGGTTTGTGGATGGGAAAAGTTGCCATTATCAAACCCTGAATTCTGGTTATGATTGAGTAAAGGCGTAGAATAAGGAAAATTATTTTTTGGTTTATTTGGTTTCTTGGGAGGTGCCGTTTCATTCTGATTGGCCGAATGTCCTATAGAAGGTTGTGAGATATTTTGCATATTTTGTAAATTTTGTAAATTTTGTACAGGTAGTGAATACGCCATCTCTTGAACCCCTTGATTCGCTATTCCAATATCTTGGTTATTTTGATGACTTTGTTGAGGAGGAATATAATTTGCACCCTGATTAGGTGTATTAGATATATTAGATAATGCATTAGGTATGTTAGATATATTAGGTGGTACGTTAGATATATTGTATTGTGGGGTAGGAGTGACTGGGCTGAAATTCTGATTTTGAAGTATTGGTCGATTATTAAATTGTGGTTGATTATTAAATTGTGGTTGATTATTAAATTGTGGTTGATTGGTTTGTGTATTATTATACCCTTGAGGAGGATTTTGAAAATTTTGAAGATTTTGAAGATTTTGAACATTTTGATGAGCTGTAGAAACGAATGAATTTTGATTTTGATGTATTTTTTCAGGTGAAGTGTGCGTGGGATAAATGTGAGTGCTGCTCGTAACGTTAGTAGGTTTTGGAGGTATATTAGGTGCGTTATAATTAGGTATAAACAATGGACTCGGTTTTGATGGGGGCATTTGATTAATTGATGATGAACTAAATTTATTTTGTAACTCATTTAGACCTATATCATTGTTAAGTTCATGAATATTATTATTTGTGGCTTTGTTAGATTCAACGAGAATATTTTTGGGAGGTTTCGCAGGAATTCCTGGAGCCACAAGATTATATTTTGGTGGTGGAGGTTCTGAAGTTTCGATACCTAACATTCCATCTAATTTGTAACGAATGTAATCAATAGTGGGACGTTTTTTTGGATCATTATCCCAAGCTTCTTCGTAAAGAAGTTGATATTCTGATGGTGTTCCAGGGTAAGGAGGTTCTTTTTCATTTTCAATAACTCTACGTGCTATATCTAAAATATTTGCTTTATCAAAAGGAGGTCGTCCGTTAGAAATTTCCCATAATAATTGACCCAAACTATATATATCAGATGCTTTGTCTCGTTTATAGCTTGAATCGATAAAAGTTTGTGGTTCTACGTATGCCGCCATTCCAACAGCAAGCGAAGTATTACCACCGAGACTTGACTTAGATAAACCAAAGTCAGTAATCATCAATTTATCATCGTGTACTAATATATTCTTTGAATGCTTTAAATTAAATTAAATTAAATATTAAATTAAATTAGATATTAAAATGAATTTTAAATATGGAATTATTCATTTTTAAAAATTTCCATAAAATAAAATAAAATAAAATAAATAAAAATTTACCAAATCTCTATGAATTATATTTTGTTCATGTATACATTTTAAGCCACTTGCTATCTGTTTACCCATAAGATATTTTTTATTCCATTGTAATTTATCAAAGTTTTTCCTTAAATATTCCCTCAAGTTTCCGCCATTTGCATATTGTAGAACCATGAAATACCTGGAAGACGAAGTTTCTATATAATCATGAACGATTTTTAATTTACTAAAGGGTTAAATAAATTTTTTTATGTATAAAGATTTTAATTTACCTTGACTTATACCAAAAAATCGAATAACATTATCATGAAAATCGACTTTACGAATCAACTTTAACTAATATTAATTTATTTTTTTTTGAATTTATCAGTAGTATCATATAATATCATAAATAAATTATCAAACTCAACTTTTGGTGAAAGGCAAACACAAAATTATAATAATAAAGAAGTATTGTAGGTAATATATTAGATAAAAATAATTCTAAGTAATAATAATAATAATTTTGGCAAACCTCGTTAATAAATTCTTCAAAAGATTTATCATTTCCCGTAGAAGGATTTTTAAATAATGATTTCAATGCAACTGTTTTCTCAGCTTGACCCCAGTGAGCTTTAGTCACTTCGCCAAATGCACCTCTTGCAATAACTTCTTGTTTAGAAAATTCATCATAGGGAATTGCTATAATATGGCCGCCCTTAATTCCGTCCTGTAACCATTCTGTAGTCATAATATATTAGGTTTATTAAATTTAGAATTCCTTGAAATTTTATAAAAGATTTAAGTCCTTTTTCACCTTTTTCGCAATCGGAATTTCTTCAAGAATTCTCCAACAATCACGTGACAAAGATATTTATGATCGTCACACCAAACAATTGATTATCTAATATAAATAGATTATAAAGGCCACCAAATTCTTCTAAAGGACGTCAAAATACAAGAGGAGAAAATAATCAACAACAATCGGAGACGAAGGAATAATAATAATAAGGCAAAAAAATTTGATTCAACATGAATTCATCATGACCTGTATAATAAAATATTAACTTGTGATTCTGTCATTTGAAATATCCCAACACAATTTTTATTTACATTGATTACTAAATCTTTAAAATGAAAATTTCTTTAATAATAATATTTGATAATAATAAAATAACGTGAAATAACTTATGAAATAATTTCAATAAAGTCTCTTAATCTAAATAGTTTTGAGAATTGAGAGTAATATACAATAAAATGTTACTTTTACAAACTCCTATAAAAAAATATTAATTCTTATCCTGATTCTTTATCTACATTTTTCTTTATTCCTCATCCTCATCATCTTCACTTGTCTTATTCTGTTTTTTTACTTTTTTAACTTTTTACTTGAAGAATCATTATTTTTTTTATTTCTTTTTTTGAGTTGCATGTTTTCAATGATTAAATCTCTATTGCTTTTTTCTGAACTTCCTTTCCATTCACTTATTACCTTCCTTGCTTTACCACTACTGTTTTTATCACCTGATTTGGGAAAGCTATGAAAATTAAACCAATTTTGATTTAATTAATAGAAAATCAATTAAAGAATTTAGAAATTTAAGTGAAGTTTATTAACAAGTTAATAACAAAAAACAATAAATTATAAAAACTATAACATTCCTTTCCAATAATTTTTGCAAATTATATGGTTAATAGTTTGTATTAAGGAGTGGTGAATATATATGTTCCAAAATAATATGAAATTATGACACAGGAAATTGTATTTGATATCAAGTACCAGATATTTATCAGATTTATAATATTTTGACTTGTGAATTAAAATAACTATAAGTATTTAAACTTAAATATTTAAAAATTCAATAATAAAATTTTAAAATTAAATAATTAACTAATTTTCAAATAATTATATAATTATATAATTGTAGATAATTATAAATATTGTGAATAATTACAAACATTATGGATAATTATAGACATTGTGAATAATTTGTAAATTATAAAATTGTGAATTTTCTTTTATTAAAATTTATAATAATTACAATACAGGTAGTAATATTATAATTTATAATTTATAATTATAAAGTATTATTATAGACATGATTATTTATAATTAGTGCAGGTTAAAAATTTTTAGTAATATAAAAATTTTTAAAATTTTATAATTTGAAAAAGATAACTTAAATTTTAGATTAATAATTAAACATAAAATAAAATATTTAAATATATTTTAATAATATAAACTTAAATATTTTGAATTAATAAATTTTACATACAACTTTAAATATATATAAAATATATTTCTATTTTTAATAAATATTAGTAAATTTTTTCAAATATAAGTTTTTGAAATATTTTATTTTGATTATTTTTAAATATTTTCAATATAAATTTAATATTTGTGAAGGTTATTGATATTAAAAACCTTTATTTTTATTAATAAAATGTAATATTTATAAAGGTTATTGATATTAATAATTTTCAATAACTTTTATTTTATTATAAAAAATATAATATTTATAAAGGTTATTGATTTAATAACTTTTAATAACCTTTGTTAATAAAATTATTTCAATAACTTTTATTATAAAAAATTTCTAATACTGTTATAATATTTGATGATATAATAATAATTTTTTTTTTATATTATAAAGAACTAGTAATTTCAAGTTAAAATTTATAAAATGTTATTGTCCTATTTATACCTTTAAAGAAAAATAGGGAATGATAACTAAAGCAGGAAAAAATTAAATATAAAAGATCACACAGCAGTTATATATAATATGTTATAGTTGAAAGGTTTGTAAGTAAATACAATAATGAAAGATTTAAATATATGGTTTTATTTGAAAGAGACAAAGATGAGATTTTAAAGAGATTTATAGAGAACAAATTTCTATTGTCACAAGGACAAAGTTACAAAGACAATTTATAAAAAAACTAATTTTTTAACTATAGGATTTTTAACAAATAAAAAAAGTTATTATTCACCAAGAATAATAATATCAAAGTATATAAATTATAATATTTAATGTTATCAAGATTTTATTATCAATTTATTACTATCTGTGAATTAAATATATTTAATAGTTATTGTATTATATTGTATTAAAACTATAAAGAACTGAAAACTGAAATTAAGGGAAAACTTAGTTTATTTATAACTAATAATCCTTACCATCACTCATGTCATTGTATATGCCATCAAATATGCCATCATGTGTGTCATTATATATGCCATCATCTTTGCTATGACTCTTGTCATCACATATGCCATTATGTTACTGATTGACAATTGATTATTAATCTATATATACTAATTTAGATAATAAATGATAATTCATAATATATGACTAAATTGATTTACAATAATATAATAATTATAATAGAGATAAAATATAAAATATAATAATAATAAAATGATAGAAAAATACATATAAAAAATATAACTATAAGATTAAAATAAAAATAAAAAAACTAAGTTAACAATGTATTATTTCTGATTTATTTTTCATTTATTTTAGAATTAATTATTTTATCATCTTATTTACTACTTGTTTATTTTTTTTTAAAAATGCTGTGATCATGCAACTTAATTTAATAATTAGACTTTACAGACTTATAATCTAAATTATTGCTAAATTAAACTATAGTATTAATACAAATTAGCTATTCACCCATCAAAAATAGTAAAATTATCTCTAAGTACGATTTTAAATAATAGTTTAATGCTATTCGAGTGCCAAATAAATACCTTTATGCCTCAGTCTACAAGGGTTCAGAGTCTAAGTACAAGGTTATTAATACTCAAATTTATTACTTGCTTATTACTTTATTTACATTATTTTTTTTCAAATTAAATATTATTTTATATATATATATATTTTTTAAATAAAAAAAAATAAGTTTTACTATTTAAGTTTTATTTTTCTTAGAAAAAAATTTGAAATTAAGAAAATTAAAAAGTTTATTTATTAGATTTTAAAAATAAAAAAGAAAATTATAATATTATTAATTAACAATAAAACTAAAAAGAAAATTATAACAACTAATAAAAATTCGATATAGATAATTTTATTAATTAATAATATAATTAAAACAAAAAATACAATTAATGCGAATATTCATTAATAAATTTTTTTTGAAATATTTTATTCCAATAATAAATGTAATATTTACAAAAGTTATTGGTATTAAAAATCTTCATTTTATTAACATTGATCAAATAAAAAAAAATATGACAGTTTTATTATAAATAAGATTTTGATTAATAGTTAAATTTACTAAGATTTATTAAGTATACTAGGGATGGTAGGCGTAATTATACTTGTACGCAAAATTATTTTGGGATCCCAAAATTGCAATTTCGAGAAAAAAAGTTGAAATAGTTTTTCATAGAAGACGAAATTATTTTACTTAAAATCTGAAATTTTTTGACCACCCAGATTTATTCTTTGAAAAATACACATAACTGGATATTTTTTTTACTTCCATATATAGAATAGATTCTGCATAAATCTCAAAAAGTCGAAATACCTCAAAAATCCAAAATCAATTTTGGGAACATGTATAGGCGTAATATGAATTGAATCAGGAATTTAGCCAAATTTAATTTAGCCAATTGAGCCTGAAATTTAGTCACAGCACAATCAGGCGCAATAGCTAAATTTTGGTACAAAGGCAAAGGCTAAATAATAGCACAATTCTGATTGGCTGGCGCAATTATAAAATTTATTAAATAATTATTTTTAAATTTTTAAAAATAATTAATTTTAGCTTTAATTTCAAATTAATTTTACATAACTAGGAGCGATTTTCTACTATGATATTTCTATGACAGATCGAAAGATCTGGTTCTTGGTTATAAGATAATATATATTTTATTTCTGTAACATTAAAATTGATCAAATTATAGCTATTTTAAAATGATATATTAAAATATTAATATTGGTAAAATTAATTAATAATTTTATCTGATCAACCTTTTGTCACGNTTACTTAAAATCTGAAATTTTTTGACCACCCAGATTTATTCTTTGAAAAATACACATAACTGGATATTTTTTTTACTTCCATATATAGAATAGATTCTGCATAAATCTCAAAAAGTCGAAATACCTCAAAAATCCAAAATCAATTTTGGGAACATGTATAGGCGTAATATGAATTGAATCAGGAATTTAGCCAAATTTAATTTAGCCAATTGAGCCTGAAATTTAGTCACAGCACAATCAGGCGCAATAGCTAAATTTTGGTACAAAGGCAAAGGCTAAATAATAGCACAATTCTGATTGGCTGGCGCAATTATAAAATTTATTAAATAATTATTTTTAAATTTTTAAAAATAATTAATTTTAGCTTTAATTTCAAATTAATTTTACATAACTAGGAGCGATTTTCTACTATGATATTTCTATGACAGATCGAAAGATCTGGTTCTTGGTTATAAGATAATATATATTTTATTTCTGTAACATTAAAATTGATCAAATTATAGCTATTTTAAAATGATATATTAAAATATTAATATTGGTAAAATTAATTAATAATTTTATCTGATCAACCTTTTGTCACGTGACCAAAATTGCACCTGAATTTAGCCAGAAAAAAATTAATTAGCCTTTGAGCCAAAATTTAGCCAGCGCAATTTAATTAGCCTTTGAGCCAGAATTTAGCCAGAATTTAGCTAGCGTAAAATTAATTAGTCAAAAACACAATTATTAAGTCAGTTTTTATATCAATTGAGCCTTCCACCCTAGAAAATTATTTTATTTATGGTATTCATGTAAACCATATATAAACTGCATGTAAATTACATATAATATATTACATACAATATATATGCATATTATACATAGTTTACTACAGTCAACCTTCAATATAACGAATTTTGATGTAATGAATTTCTTAATATAACGAATATTTATTTGGGCTCCTTTTTTTCATAATAAAAAAAATTTGATATAACGAATCTACTTAATTAATTATGGTATAACGTAGTATGAAGTTAACCTGGTGAACATGCATATTAAAATTACCTCAATATAACGAATTTTTTGTTAGAACGGATTTTTTTTCAGCATAACGAAAAATTTTTTCAAGCCGATTTTGGAACGATAATAACTTGACAAATTCTAAAGCTAAAAAGATGATTAAACTACCTTTGGAAAGCTTAAAACAAGAGCTTTCAAATTGTTCTAAGAATATCTTAGTGAAAAATCATTCCACATTTTGTAAATTTATTTTCAAATTATAATAACTATAATAAAGATTAAGGAGGTGGTCATTACCCCTATCGTTACAATTGACAATAATTTTGGAAAGAACTTTATCAACTATGCAAATTTATCAATCTAATATTTATAGATCAATAATGAATAAATTTTTTTACATCTTTTTTTGAAATGCCAAAAAACAAACGTAAGTCTCTTACGGCAGCACAAAAAAAAGAAATATGTTTAAAAAAATCATCATTACCACTTTTAAAAAACAAAGACTTAGCTAATTAATATGAAGTTAGTGAAGGAATGATTAGTGATATTTTAAAGGCAAAAGATCGCTGGCTTGCTGTAGATCTTAATTCACATCAAGCAACTTTACGCCATAAAAAAAAAATTCCTTTTCCTATTATAGAAGATGCTTTAACTTTATGGATAGAAGGTGCAATTCAAGCAAATATTAATATTACAGATAGTATCCTTTCTACAAAGCATTAGAATTTGCTTTTTTATGTAATGAAGATAAGTTTAAAGGTTCAAATGGATGGATTGATAATTTCAAAAAGTGACATAATCTCAAGCAATATAATATGCATGGAGAAACATCAAATGCCCACTTCAAAATCTTGATGAAATGCGTAAAAATATTAATGAAATTTTAAAAGAATATGATCCTAAAAATATTTTTAACTGTGACGAAACTGGTCTTTTTTGAAAAATGAGACCTAGTCGTACAATTTCTAATCATTCAATATCAGGAACAAAACAGTTAAAAGATCGTGTGACTGTTTTACTCACATGCAATGCAACAGGAACTGAAAAACTCAAATCCTTATTAATTCACAAATATGAAAATCCACGAGCACTTAAACATATAATCAAAAATACTCTTCCAGTAAATTATTACTGGAATTTAAAAAGTTGGATGCAAGTTTTAATCTGGAATGATTATATTAAAAAACTTGACACACAAATGAGAATACAAAATAGAAACATTATTCTTTTAATTGATAATGCACTGATACTACCTTTTGGGAGAGCAATAGTATTTTAATAAGAAAAAGTACTATGGTTTAGCTGGTAGTGATCAAGGGTAAGTGAGATAATGTGGATAAATTTAAAATATTATAGGAAAAGAGAGAAAATAAGGGTGAGTATTAAGTTTTCAAGGGGAATTGCAAGATCACAAGATTTTGCAGGGGTTTGTAGATAATCTGATTAAATTATGTAATCTCAAAATTAGCAGTTACACAAAAGATTAGGCGGGAGAAATGAATTTGATAATTAATTTTTATAGAAATTACTAATTTTATATATTTTTAGGAGTNACGAGCACTTAAACATATAATCAAAAATACTCTTCCAGTAAATTATTACTGGAATTTAAAAAGTTGGATGCAAGTTTTAATCTGGAATGATTATATTAAAAAACTTGACACACAAATGAGAATACAAAATAGAAACATTATTCTTTTAATTGATAATGCACTGATACTACCTTTTGGGAGAGCAATAGTATTTTAATAAGAAAAAGTACTATGGTTTAGCTGGTAGTGATCAAGGGTAAGTGAGATAATGTGGATAAATTTAAAATATTATAGGAAAAGAGAGAAAATAAGGGTGAGTATTAAGTTTTCAAGGGGAATTGCAAGATCACAAGATTTTGCAGGGGTTTGTAGATAATCTGATTAAATTATGTAATCTCAAAATTAGCAGTTACACAAAAGATTAGGCGGGAGAAATGAATTTGATAATTAATTTTTATAGAAATTACTAATTTTATATATTTTTAGGAGTAGGACTGCAATCAAGTATTTTATTTTATTAGAAAGACAGTTGTTTTATTTAGAAAATAATAGATGGATTCATTTAAGATCAAAATGAAATATGTATGAGAATTAAAATCCTTTTCTTTATTTAATAAAATTATCTTATAATTTAAATAAGGTGTAAGAATTATTTAATAATTGTACTATTTCTATTATTTCTAATGGCTATTAATAATTATTTCGAGAGTTTCTCTTTAGTTTCTCACTCTGGACCTCTTGAACCATCAATAAAATTAAGATCCTTTTATACCTTTTCTAATTATCTACTACAGTTATATAAAAAATCTATTAATTAATATAAAAATAAATACATAAAGAAACTTGATTATAATCTATCTATTGTTACAGAGCCACTAAAATTTAATAAAAGTATTCAAGATAGCATGCCATTGATAGTAGTTGTCGTCTAAAACAAGTGGTTGTTGTTCTCTAGAACAAGTGGTTGTTCTCTAGGACAAGTGGTTGTTCTCTAGGACAAGTGGTTGTTCTCTAG
>PQFF01000023.1:143249-217889 GCA_003547095.1 Diversispora epigaea | reverse complement strand
AGTGGGTGTTCTCTAGGACAAGTGGTTGTTCTCTAGAACAAGTGGGCGCGGAAATCACGTGATCGACACAGCCATTAATTGATTCGTCGATCATCATCGCACGTGACACGTGACGATCGTATCGCGAAAATTAATAAGATAATAAGAAAGTAAAAGAAAAGCAATAAAGAAAATAAGAAATAAGAAATATAAGGATGAAAATAAGAATAAGGTTGATGATAAATAATAAATAAATAAATAAAAAGAATAAAGCTAACAATAAATAATGAATAAATAAATAAATAATAAATAAAAGAAAGAATAATAATAATAAAATAAAGATAGTATATACAAAAAAAAAGTAACAGCACCTACACACATTTTTTATGAAACTACACATGTTACAAATATTACTATTGAACTTTTACCTCCCAACACTACTGCACATTTACAACCTTGTGACCAAGGAATTATTAATAGTTTCAAGGCAAGTAAATTCATCTCTTATAATTTTTTAATCAAAATTTTTAATAATTTTTAATAATTATTTTTGAATAATTGTGTTAAGGCTCTTGATAAATATAATGAATATGGTATTGAACCTGTTGAAATTAATATCAAGAAATGTATTAAATATGTTGCTTGTGCATGGGATAATGTTACTGAATCTACCATTAAAAATTGCTGGCAAAAGACAAGTATTTTACCTAAAGTAGATACAGATGGATTCAATTTAGTTAACACTGCAGATGAGATAGATACAGATCAGATTATTGTAGATAATACAAACGAATTGAATGAGGTTCAAGTGTTAATTGATAAATTAAATTTTGAAGATCCTTTTAGTGCTAATGAATTTATTTATTATAATGATATGGAAGTTATTACAAAATTAAGAACTAATGATGAAATTCTAGCAGCAGTTCTTCTTACATCAGGAATTAAATATAAACGTTCTAGTGCGTCCAAAATACACCGATCTATAGCGTCCTACGAACACCACCTATGTTCATATAGCGTATTAAATATGCTGTTCTAGTGCATTCTCCGAACGCTTCGTATATATAGCATACTAGAACGCACCGTTCTAGTGCGTTCTCCAAACGTTTCGTATATATAGCATACTAGAATGTACCGTTCTAGTGCGTTCTCCGAACGTTTCGTATATATAGCATACTAGAACGTACCGTTCTAGTGCGTTCTCCAGACGTTTCGTATATATAGCATCCTAGAACGCCTCTATATAATTCCAGATGTAATAAAGAAGATGAAATAGAAGAAAATTCAGATCCTTTGCCAATTATTACTCACAATGAAGCTATTGAATCATTTGATAAAATAATTTTATATTTAGAACAGCAGGAGGAAAATTTTAATACAAAAAAAGATGAAATTAAATATGTGAAAAAATTAAAAAAAGAAGCTATTAGACAACGCTTTTTTTCAATGACATAAAGTGATCTTGATAGTTTTATTGAAAATACTTATTAGAAGTATTGCATATAGTTTAAATAGTATCAAATATATAGTAATAAAAATAATAAATTTATAAATTTATAAATTTCGATTTTATTAATAAAATATATAACGAATTTTTAAAAATATTCGTTATACGTTATACCGGATTTTTTATGAATTTTCGTTATACCATTAACGAATTTTATTATAACGAAGGCCTAATTGGCCTAGATACTAGATTCGTTGTACAGAGAGTTGACTGTATACATGTCGTCAAAATTAATTTCATCAAGAAATTTTAAGGGATGAAAATTTCCGGAAATTTACACAATTTTTTCGAAAATTTTTGAAGTGAAAATTTCTGGAAGATTTTTGTATAAAATTTGCGGAATTTTCACTTTGAAAAATTTTCAAAAAACTTACGCAAATTTCCGTAAATTTTCGCAAAAAAATAAAATAAAAAAAATTCTCATTTTAATTTAGTCAATCAAATCATATTACACTTAAACAAATGTGATAAAAAAATTTTATTTAACAATATTAAAATTTTAACATTCCTTCTAAAATATCTTTTTTAAAAATTTAAGAAGAATAATAATGGAGGCAAGAATCGTAGAAGCTAAATAATAATAATAATAATAAAATTATAGTGCAAGGCTAAATAATAATAATAATAATAAAACTGTGGGTAAGAATCATAGTTAAATAATAATAATAATAATAAAACCGTAAGGCAAGAATCGTGGGGGATAAATAATAATAATAATAATAATAATAAAATCGTAAGGACAAGAATCGTGAGGGTTAAAAATCGTGGGAGACAAAGGAAGAAGAAAAAGAAGAATAATAATAAAACTGTGGGGCTATAATAATAATAATAATAATAATAAAACCGNATAACGAATTTTTAAAAATATTCGTTATACGTTATACCGGATTTTTTATGAATTTTCGTTATACCATTAACGAATTTTATTATAACGAAGGCCTAATTGGCCTAGATACTAGATTCGTTGTACAGAGAGTTGACTGTATACATGTCGTCAAAATTAATTTCATCAAGAAATTTTAAGGGATGAAAATTTCCGGAAATTTACACAATTTTTTCGAAAATTTTTGAAGTGAAAATTTCTGGAAGATTTTTGTATAAAATTTGCGGAATTTTCACTTTGAAAAATTTTCAAAAAACTTACGCAAATTTCCGTAAATTTTCGCAAAAAAATAAAATAAAAAAAATTCTCATTTTAATTTAGTCAATCAAATCATATTACACTTAAACAAATGTGATAAAAAAATTTTATTTAACAATATTAAAATTTTAACATTCCTTCTAAAATATCTTTTTTAAAAATTTAAGAAGAATAATAATGGAGGCAAGAATCGTAGAAGCTAAATAATAATAATAATAATAAAATTATAGTGCAAGGCTAAATAATAATAATAATAATAAAACTGTGGGTAAGAATCATAGTTAAATAATAATAATAATAATAAAACCGTAAGGCAAGAATCGTGGGGGATAAATAATAATAATAATAATAATAATAAAATCGTAAGGACAAGAATCGTGAGGGTTAAAAATCGTGGGAGACAAAGGAAGAAGAAAAAGAAGAATAATAATAAAACTGTGGGGCTATAATAATAATAATAATAATAATAAAACCGTGGAGGCTAAATAATAATAATAATAATAATAAAATCGTGGGCTATAATAATAATAATAATAATAATAAAACCGTAGGAACAAGAATCGTGGGGGCTAAAAATTGTGGGAGAAGAAAAAGAATAATAATAATAAAACCATGGGGGCTGTAATAATAATAATAATAATAATAATAACAAGAATCGTGGGGGCTAAATAATAATAATAATAATAAAACCGTGAGGGCTAAATAATAATGAAACTAAAATCATAGGGATAAAAATCGTGGGAGCTAAAAATCATAAGAGACGAAACCGTGCGAGTAAGAATCGTGAGGGCTAAAAACTGTAGGAAACAAGAATAATAATAATAACAAAATCGCGAGGGCTATAATAATAATAATAATAAAACCATTAATAATAATAATTTTTGTTTTGCAATTTCGATAAGTAGTTATAAGTAGATTCTACAATTATATTACGTGTCATATGTCGTAAATATTTGTTTATTTTAGGCATCCCTTATATTTTTCATATTTTTCGTACTCTCACTCACTTTTATTTATTTATTTGAACATTTTCAAAAACTTTTACACTTTATTTATTTTAAAATATTTTAAAAATTTATGAAAAAATATAACATAATACTTTATTTTTACTTACTTATTACATTGTTTTTCGAACATTTTTAAAAACTTTTATACTTTATTTACTTCAAAATATTTCGAAAACTTACAAAAAAATATAATATTTTTAAAGGTAAATAAAAAATAATAATATTAAAGAATTTTAAAATATTTCGAAATCTTACAAAAATACATATAATATTCCTATTTTCGTTTATTTACTACAGTGTTTTTTAAATATTTTAAAGGTAAATAAAAAATAATAATATTAAAGAATTTTAAAGTATTTCGAAAACTTACAAAAAAATATAATATAATACTCTCATTTTTGTTTATTTACTATAGTGTTTTTTAAATATTTTAAAGGTAAATAAAAAATAATAATATTAAAGAATTTTAAAGTATTTCGAAAACTTACAAAAAAATATAATATAATACTCTCATTTTTGTTTATTTACTATAGTGTTTTTTAAATATTTTAAAGGTAAATAAAAAATAATATTAATGAATTTTAAAATATTTCGAAAACTTATAAAAAAATATAATACTTTCATTTTTGTCTATTTACTATAGTGTCTTTCGAATATTTTTAAAAATAAATAAAAAATAATAATATCAAAGAAATAATAGTGATAATAATAGTAACAAAAAATAATCTTTTTATTTTTTAAAATTTGTGTTATTTTAAATTTTTTTGTAAAAAAAATAAATAAAAATATAAATAAAAATATAATATAATTTTAAAAAGTTACGAAAATAAATGTAAATTTGCGAAATATTATGAAAAGTTTAAAATTTTGTGTGAAATATTGTGAAAATATTATAAAATTTTACGAAATTTTGCGAAAATTTTTGCAAAATATTGTGAAAATCTTGCGAAACCTTGCGAAATCTTGCAAAATTTTTGCAAAATATTGCGAAAATATTGTGAAATATTGTGAAAATATTGCGAAATATTGTGAAATATTGCGAAAATTTTTTGCGGAAATTTCTGAAGGTGTTGAAAATTTGCGGAAATTTACGAAGTGAAAATTTGCGCAAATTTTTGCTTATTAAAATTTCCTGATGTTGGCCTTGATTCAACTCTTAAAAGTTCAATTTTTAATTGTGTCTGACTTAACTAATTGCGTCAATCACTAGTAAAAATCAAAATTTGCCTTGACTTAACTCTAATTTTTCTTAATTTTAATTGCGTCTGACTCAATTTAATAGTTTTGATGACATGTATAGTAGTTTATATACAAGGTAGTATAAATAGCATGTAAACTGTATGTACCGATATGTGGTTTACATGCAGTTTACATGCAATTTATATCACTCTGCATGTAAACTATACATGTCGTCAAAACTATTGAATTAAGTCAGACGCAATTAAAATTGAGAAAAATTGGAATTGAGTCAAAGCAAATTTTAATTTTTATTAATGATTGATGTAATTAATTGAGTTAGATGTAATTAAAAATTGAAATTTTAAGAGTTGAGTCAGCCAGAAAAATATTAATTAGCCTTTGAGCTAGAATTTAGCTGGCGCAAATTAGTCTTTGAGTCAGAATTTAGCCAGAATTTAGTTTGCACAAAATTAATTAGTCAAAGACGCAATTATTGAGCCAGCCTTTATATCAATTGAGCCTTCCACCCTTAGTCAGTATATAGTATCAGCAACTGGTTCATATATTTTTTCACCCTTATCATGCTATTGACCAGGTTGAATTTCTCGAACTTTTTATTCTTCTGACCGATTTAACTGCTTCTGACAAAAATCCGATTTATAAAACTATTCTCCAAAGTAAAATCTGCAAACAAATGAGTTATGCTTTTTACAATTATATTTTACTAAAGGCGTTTTGATTTTTTGAAACTTTTTAATTCATTTTGCACGATAGAATGGATCACAAAGTTTTTCAATGATATTCTTCGAACAGAACAAACACCAAGAGACTGGAGTCACGCAAACGTGATACTAATACCTAAACCTAAGGACTAGGAAGGTCAGCTCGAAATCACGAGACCCATAATGCTCATGGAAACAATGAGAAAATTGTTTACGAAAATAATTAATAATCGACTGGCAAAAACACTGACGGAGAACAAAGTATTAAACCCCAATAATTACGCGGGGTTGCCTAGAGGCCACATGACTTTTCTGATACACACTCTTAACAACATTATGGAGGATGCCAGAGAAAAGCAAAATGAAATGTGGATATTATTCCAAGATATTAAAAAAGCGTTTGACACAGTAGACCCAGAAATACTGACTAAGGCCATGAAACGCATTAAAATTCCTAATAAAATAATCACAATAATACAGAATATCATGACAGACAGGACAAACCGGGGTTTCACAGAATTTGGAATGACAGACGAATATAGTGTACAAAAGGGAATTGATCAAGGGGACAGCATTTCGCCACTATTGTGGTGTATATTCTATGACCCGCTCTTGACAGCAGTGGAATCATTATCCTTGGGATATCAGTTATTTGCTAAATTCTACAAAAACATTGCTACAGGATTACAAGACGAATGAAAAATACACATATCATCATTAGCATATATGGACGATACAGTTTGGATTGTTAATGACAAAGGCTCCATGAAAGAAGTGATACGGATAGCAGAAGAATTCTTTGACATTACAGGAATCCAAATAAATTCATCTAAATCAGAATTTATAGTAATCAGAAATAGAAAAGAAAAGCAAAAAGAAAAGCAGATAAAAAAAAAAATAGAATTCGCGGAAGTCACTATAAAACTGACTAGCCAACAAGAAGCCATAAGATATCTAGGGATTTGGATCACAGAATATGGAAGAAAGAAACATCAACAACAGCTCATACTTAAAAAACTACGAACATC
Organism: Diversispora epigaea; assembly: GCA_003547095.1. NCBI lineage: Eukaryota > Fungi > Glomeromycota > Glomeromycetes > Diversisporales > Diversisporaceae > Diversispora > Diversispora epigaea. Next base: position 211,326 of record PQFF01000023.1, on the reverse strand, counting down.
TGTGAATATATTAAAATACAAAAGGCTAACAGACAAACAAATACGTTATCTAATCAATCATGTGATCTTTCCAAAAATTGAATACTTAATTACTGACATGATATTACCACATCAGTAAATTTTTTTAAACGTAAGCCTTCGAAGTCCTTCACTCCAATAACCTTCGAATACCTCCAACATAAACGTAATATTTACGAAGGTTATTGGTACCGAAAACCTTCATTTTTATTAATAAAACGTAATACTCCGGAGGTTATTGATATCGATAACCTTCAATAACCTTCACTTTATCATAATAAACGTAATATTTGCGAAGGTTATTGATCCGATAACCTTCAATAACCTTTGAAAACGAAATTATTACAATAACCTCCAACATAAAAAATTTCCTGATGCAGATACACGTGCGATATAATTAACAAAATGATAAAAAGAATATTTAAACAAAAATGCGGTTTAGCGCAAAACTTTCCAGATAGCATCATACACTCACATACGGGTTACAGAGTGTTTAACATAAAAGATAGACAATTACAAACGCACGGAACAGAATTAATACAACGGATTAACGAAAATAATNTCTAAATCAGAATTTATAGTAATCAGAAATAGAAAAGAAAAGCAAAAAGAAAAGCAGATAAAAAAAAAAATAGAATTCGCGGAAGTCACTATAAAACTGACTAGCCAACAAGAAGCCATAAGATATCTAGGGATTTGGATCACAGAATATGGAAGAAAGAAACATCAACAACAGCTCATACTTAAAAAACTACGAACATCTGTGAATATATTAAAATACAAAAGGCTAACAGACAAACAAATACGTTATCTAATCAATCATGTGATCTTTCCAAAAATTGAATACTTAATTACTGACATGATATTACCACATCAGTAAATTTTTTTAAACGTAAGCCTTCGAAGTCCTTCACTCCAATAACCTTCGAATACCTCCAACATAAACGTAATATTTACGAAGGTTATTGGTACCGAAAACCTTCATTTTTATTAATAAAACGTAATACTCCGGAGGTTATTGATATCGATAACCTTCAATAACCTTCACTTTATCATAATAAACGTAATATTTGCGAAGGTTATTGATCCGATAACCTTCAATAACCTTTGAAAACGAAATTATTACAATAACCTCCAACATAAAAAATTTCCTGATGCAGATACACGTGCGATATAATTAACAAAATGATAAAAAGAATATTTAAACAAAAATGCGGTTTAGCGCAAAACTTTCCAGATAGCATCATACACTCACATACGGGTTACAGAGTGTTTAACATAAAAGATAGACAATTACAAACGCACGGAACAGAATTAATACAACGGATTAACGAAAATAATAATAGTGGGATAACCACGAGAATTAGATTACAACAACTGCAAAACTACATGTAGACGGCAGTACCAATATGGGACCAAAGAGTAATATCGCAATACAAACTCAACAACCATAATCTAAATGGCGAAATAATCTGGCTGCTAGCCAAAAACAATATGCAGTTATGCAATCCTCGAAAAACAGAATTCCCAGTTATACCTAAAGGGGGCGAATGCTCAATATAAACAATGGCCAATGAAAATTACTCCCTTGACATTGACAATAAATGGTTTGAAAAACATAAGCAACGTCTAATAACATATCGATTATTATACACTGACCAATTACTCAACGCGAATTATGAGCATACAATACACTGGACAAATACTGGACATGAGAAAACAACTAGAAAACCAGGTAAATGGTGGGAAGAATTGAAGGAGGCAATAGAATATAATTTGGAGATACCAAGGCCAGAGGACGGAATAAACAAAGCCAATAACTTGATGAACATAAGGAAAGACAAACTAGTGTGAGGACAACCGGTAGTTTTTGCTAAAGCTGGAGAGGTAATACAAGGCAAAATATATAAAAAGTTGGAGAAAAACAGTAACAAGACAAAAATTCCTATTAAACACCTAATGAATTACATATCTGATGAAGAATCAACATCAATACTAAACGTATGTCAGGGATACCATCTAAGCGAGGAAGTCGATACCAAAAAAAGCGGATACAACCTGACGGGTAAAGTGAAAGATTGTATTATCTCAGCAGACATAGAACACTTAAAAACACTTCCAATAATAGAAGGAATACACTCAAGCAGAAGAAGAGCTCAAAAAAAAAGAAGGACACATTCAAAAAATTCACCCGATTCACTCAGAATCTATATGAACCGTAGTTTCGCAGAAGAAACAAAAACTGAACAAACCAACGAAAAAAGTGTGACACAATTTAGTAAAAAAAGCATAATCACATCTGAGACAATGAAAACCCATATTAATAATATTGAAACTGATTTAGAGGGAATGAATAATTTTGAAATATTTACAGATGGGTCACTACAAAGTACAAACTCTAAACAACACAAGACAAAAAATATGAGGGGTAGTGTGAATAACACAATGAGCTCCAACAGCAACAATGCAGGAAATAATAACAACAATGCTCGTGACATAAAGAATCATGAAACACACCCAAAACTAATGGGCATAGGAATTATCATAGGATTCACTACAAGCAATCAAGAAACTTATACAAAGACTCTGGGGGTCAGAGTTACAGGAAATCCATCATCTATCTGAGCTGAATTATGGGTAATTTTGGTAGCCCTTAAACTTTTACCATATGCAGCAACTGCAACAATCAAAACAGATAGTCAAGCGAGCATAGGTGCTATAAAAAACTTTATTGCGAACAAGAAAAATAATGCCTGGAAAAAATATCAAAATCCTTTCCTACTACAAGTAATTACCAACCTAACAAGAAAAAAAAATCTCAAAGTAAACTATGTCAAAGTTAAAGCACACGCAGAAACAGCAGAAAATGAGTTTGCAGACCAACTTGCAAAGTGGGGAGCATTGTAAAATGAGGTAATAAGCCTAAACTACGATATACTCAATAGACATGTACACCACTGGTGAAATTATCAGATAGTAGACTCCTCAATTAAAGAAATTATTAAGACAAATAATAAAGTAAAACACCAAACAGAATGGGNTGTGAATAACACAATGAGCTCCAACAGCAACAATGCAGGAAATAATAACAACAATGCTCGTGACATAAAGAATCATGAAACACACCCAAAACTAATGGGCATAGGAATTATCATAGGATTCACTACAAGCAATCAAGAAACTTATACGAAGACTCTGGGGGCCAGAGTTACAGGAAATCCATCATCTACTCGAGCTGAATTATGGGCAATTTTGGTAGCCCTTAAACTTTTACCATATGCAGCAACTGCAACAATCAAAACAGATAGTCAAGCGAGCATAGGTGCTATAAAAAACTTTATTGCGAACAAGAAAAATAATGCCTGGAAAAAATATCAAAATCCTTTCCTACTACAAGTAATTACCAACCTAACAAGAAAAAAAAATCTCAAAGTAAACTATGTCAAAGTTAAAGCACACGCAGAAACAGCAGAAAATGAGTTTGCAGACCAACTTGCAAAGTGGGGAGCATTGTAAAATGAGGTAATAAGCCTAAACTACGATATACTCAATAGACATGTACACCACTGGTGAAATTATCAGATAGTAGACTCCTCAATTAAAGAAATTATTAAGACAAATAATAAAGTAAAACACCAAACAGAATGGGCAACTCTAAACCGCACGATTAAGTGGAACAACAAGCATATACAAAGAGAAACAAATTGGTAACTGTCCTTTCAAATAATACATAGTTCAAAAATCACAAACCTAATAACCTCACAAGAGGATCACAAAAAAAGAAAACTCAGCATAAAATTACTAAACGATGAATTACCAACCAAAAAATGACTGCATGAAAGAAAACCACTTATATATACAGACAGCATATGTGTATCTTGCAATAAGTCACAAGAGGATAACTTACATATCTTCACCTGCAACGGATTTGCTAATATGCTCCGAAACGGCTTCATGGACTACATAATAAACAAAGTCACCGAAATAAAGGGCAACACAAAAAAACAACTGATTACCAATGTTCTTAAAACCAGTAATTTTGCCAAAATAGATGTGCTCCAACAGATTCGAGCATACAATTTTCAGGATAAGTTCAGCTTCATAGACATTATACGTGGCCTTATACCTGCCACCCAAATTCAAAATCCAAATGCTGAAATTCCAAATGCCGAAATCTCAAATCCCAAATCCCAAATTACAATTAGTATCTTTTACCGAAATCCCAAATACTAGTAATTTGTGCATTTTGGCATCTCAAATCCCAAATTATTTGGGATTTGGACAACACGTATACGTGGTTTTATCACCAAACAACTTCAAAAGAACCTGACAAGAATAATAAGCAAAACAGAAGTAAAAAAAACAATAATAGACACATTTATGAAACTCCGTGACAAAAAATGGGAAAAGTAGATTGCCAGATGTGAAAACTTCTTAAAGTGGGAGAATGACAACAACATAACGAAAGAAGAAAAATGGAAAAAAGAAAGACTAATACGACAAGAAACAATTGAATATAAAAAATTAAAAGAAAATCTAAAAGAAACATGTATATTAATTAGACATAAAATATTAAATAATTTTTTTTTAGAAGGTTATGGTCTTCATGACCTTTTTTATAATATAGACAAGTGTAGGGTCTTGACCTCTTCAGAATAGATTTCTATTTTGTAACAGCTGGTCAAGCGGTAAACAGATAATTAGTTTTAGTTTTTTTTTATTTATAAAAAATGTAATTTGTAATTAATTCCTATGTAGTTAGCTATTAAAAGCAAAACGTTATATATATAAATAAAAATAGGACCTTGCTAGTCTTTTAAAAAAAAAAAAAACTTTTGACCAATCACAAACCTAATAACCTCGCAAGAGGATCACAACAAAAGAAAACTTAGTATAAAATTACTAAACAATGAATTACCAACCAAAAAACGATTGCATAAAAGAAAACCACTTATATATACAAACAGCATATGCGTATCTTGCAATAAATTACAAGAGGATAGCTTACATATCTTTACTTGCAACGGATTTGCTAATACATTCTGAACCGGTTTTATAGACTACATAATAAACAAAGTCACCGAAATAAAGGGTAATACAAAAAAACAACTGATCACTAATATCCTTAAAACTAGTAATTTTGCCAAAATAGACGTACTCCGGCAGATTCGAGCATATGATTTCCAGGACAGGTTCAGCTTCATAGACATTATACGTGGCCTTATCCCCAAATAACTTCAAAAGAACCTAACAAGAATAATAAACAAAACAGAAGCAAAAAAAAAATATTTGACACATTTATGGAACTCCGCGACAAAAAATGGGAAAAATGGATTGCCAGATGTGAAAACTTTTTAAAGTGGGAGAATGATAACAACATAACGAAAGAAGAAAAACGAAGAAAAGAAAGATTAATAAGACAAGAAACAATTGAATACAAAAAATTAAAAGAAAATCTAAAAGAAACATGCATACTAATTAGACATAAAATATTAAATAATTTTTTTTTAGAAGGTTATGGTCTTCATGACCTTTTTTATAATATAGATGAATGTGAGGTCTTGACTTCTTCAGAATAGATTTCTACTCTGTAGCAACTGGTCAGGCGGTAAGCTAGTTAGCTTAGGATAATTAGTTTTAGCTTTTTTTTATTTATAAAAAATGTAATTTGTAATTAATCCCTATGTATTTAGCTATTAAAAGCAAAGTGTTATATATATAAATAAAAATAAGACCTTGCTAGTCTTTTAAAAAAAAAAAAACTTTTGACCAAAAAAAAAATGTGATACTTTCTCTCCGCGTTAGTTATTTATGAGCGCAGTAAACAAACTTAAGTGAACTTATTTTTCTCTAATATCTAGTCGGAAGGTAGTAGGTTGACCTGATAAGACTAGTTCGAGGACCTGGATTGAGGAATAAGTCCACGAAATTCTGTTTCTGGTGTCTGGTTCTAGTTTCTTTGGTGGAAAACGTAAACGACGTCTCTTCTCTTTTTCTTGAGGGCACGTGGGAAAAATATATTTTTTGTCCTTTCTTGTGTTAATACAGGGTATATAAAGTAGCGAAAGAACGAGTTAGTTGTCACTACCTCTCCCTGAAAAAAGTAGTCTAGTATGAACGAACAGTGGAAACAAAGAAGTTTTCCTGGAGCTGTCTAAAACTTTCGTTGATGAAGGGTATTTCTGTATCACAAAATTTTCCATTTTTCATGGCCATAACTTTTTGGGGAAATTGTCAAATTTCGGTTTGACCCTGAATTGTCGATCTTGATGATTAGATGTGACATGAAAACTGTGATGTTTTGTGGAACTACAATGACGATCAGTGGTGTGGATGTTATAAAATTATTGGATTTATAAATATTGGATATCTTTACCACGTGACCTGCAGACGGTGTTACCAGATAGAATTACCATAACGGAAATATATCAAATCATATAACCATTATATTATTTAACCCTGTATTTTATTAGAAATAATTATTTAACAAATAGAATATAAATATCAAGATGGTAATTTTATTAATAATGATTAGTAATAATTAATAAAATTATTAACATATAAATAGGAAGTCAGATAGTTTAGTTACACAAAAATGTAAGTAATACAAGTCACATGTTCACACAAATATTATATAACTATTATTAATTATCATTAATTAGTATCACTTAGTATTAATTATCATTACATAGTATTAATTAACATTAATTATTAGTACAACTTATAGTATATATTTGGTAAGTCATATAGTAAATATATTAACCAATAGTATTAACGCACAGTAGTGGCACAGAAGTCTAACAAGTATAAAAAGGAACTTATTCGACTTAATTCCCTCAGCTTTAGTTTTTAACTTTTAGCTCAAAGGAAGTTAATATTATAATTATAAAAATATAATTGTATTATTACATCAGGAAATTTTTAAGGGCGAATATATCCAGGTTTATTCGCTATTAATAAAACTGAATTATATCTGGATATATTCGCAATTTATCTGAATATAATCTGAATATATTCGGTGTAACATATGAATTAATCCGGATAAATGCGGATTAATCTGGATTGATGCGATTTATACGGATAAACCTGGGGGTGGGCAATTATATCCGGATATATTCGTCTTTAAAAATTTCCTGATGTAGGAAGTGACTATTAAATAAAATTTAAATAAATATTAAATAAAAATAATTAAAGAGATTTATTATCGTATTTATTTGATATAATGTTTATTGAAAAGTTATTTAATAAAGGAAGTACTAATGAATTAAAGATGATATCTTTAATAAAAGATGGAAGTATCTAAAGTATGAATTATAAGGAAGTTATCTATAAAGGAAGTTCGTAATAAAGGAAGTTCTAAGTTTAATAATAAAAGGATTTATTATTAAAGGAAGTTATTAATAAATAAAGTTATTAATAAAAGTAATTATTAATAATGAAGTTATTAATGAAAGTAACGAAGTTATAATGACTTGGAAGAATAATTAGTTTGTTAGTTCTAACTAAAAACTAACTGGTGCCTTCTAAAAGTAAAGTAATGACCAAACTAAAAGTCTTGTACCTAACGGGAAGAACTATAAACTCCTTAAAAGAACCGTAAGTGAGATGTAGGAAAGTACACCTACGACAACGGTTTGATTGGGGATTTAGCTCTGGACATTGCAGGGTATGATTGGGAGAACCCTCCGGTTCGACAAATAATTTCACCAAAATCTAATGCGTGTAGGTCTGAGCCTTTTTCTTAAATCTGGGGTCCGGGTTCTTGTATTAACCTCAGGGAAGCAGCGTAAAAGTATAAAGGGTGAGGAGTTATCCTCTAAGTTGTTGTAGGAGGAAAAAAGTCATATATATGGGGACCGATGTTGTTCAGTAAGGTGTCGAAGGGGTGGGATTACAAAATTATGGTCCCATAATTTTTATTTTTTATGACAAGTGTGGTGCTTTCGCATCTTCCAATGTTGCTTTAATGTTGATTGCAGTTGAGTAGGTGGTAATTAGTATAGAAATATATTAATTTAGTCATTAGATTTTCTGTATTTGTACTTGTTTTTTAGTTTTTCGGAACTTGTAAATTTGTATTGCACATTAATCTTAAGCCCTTGCGAGTCTAATAAAAAAAAAAAGAACTTTTGACCAGTTTCGATATTTTTTGGAAGAGGCGATTGAGATAAATCTGAATGTCTATTAAAGAATTTTATGATTGAATTTTCAGCTTTATTACTAAGATTGTGTTTTGTAACAAGAGTCATTAAATCTGCATATGCCTCGTTTGGAAATTCTTTAATTTCAACTTCGAATTCTTCTATATTATCTTGCAAAGTCAAACTTTTAGGTTCAAATTCTTCCAGAGTATTACTCATATTGGTATCAGATTTTTCTGTATAATTTTGCAAANTTTTATGACAAGTGTGGTGCTTTCGCATCTTCCAATGTTGCTTTAATGTTGATTGCAGTTGAGTAGGTGGTAATTAGTATAGAAATATATTAATTTAGTCATTAGATTTTCTGTATTTGTACTTGTTTTTTAGTTTTTCGGAACTTGTAAATTTGTATTGCACATTAATCTTAAGCCCTTGCGAGTCTAATAAAAAAAAAAAGAACTTTTGACCAGTTTCGATATTTTTTGGAAGAGGCGATTGAGATAAATCTGAATGTCTATTAAAGAATTTTATGATTGAATTTTCAGCTTTATTACTAAGATTGTGTTTTGTAACAAGAGTCATTAAATCTGCATATGCCTCGTTTGGAAATTCTTTAATTTCAACTTCGAATTCTTCTATATTATCTTGCAAAGTCAAACTTTTAGGTTCAAATTCTTCCAGAGTATTACTCATATTGGTATCAGATTTTTCTGTATAATTTTGCAAATTTTCAGATAAAATTTCATCAAAGTTTTCAAATTCTTCCAAACGAAGAGAAACATCACCAGCATAATTTGAATCACTTTTATATTGGTAAGAAATTTCAGATACTGGCGATAGGTTTTCTTCTCGAATACTTTGCAATTCTTCAATTTGACTAAAATCATCACTATCTAATGACATTTCATTAATACTCGAGACCGTATCTGAAATATCATTATTGGATTCCTCTGTACTGGTATTAAGTTCTTTAAGTTCATTATAATATTTTACATGTTAGGAGTATGCATTTTGACTCGAAAGATAACGATCACAATATAGACATTTAAAATTTACAGACATTGTTTTTAAATTAAAGTTTAATATTTTTACTGAAGTTTTTAGACATTTTTTAACATATTTTTTCATAGTACTTATATATTTTTTCAAATTTTCAAATTTATCTTTTTGATAATAAAGAAAAACTTCCAAACATATTTGATTTGTTTTGCAATTTTCTATATTAATTGATAAATATACAATAAAAAGAACATAAGATTTTATAATAAATACTATATCTGTAAAATTTTGTTTTGCAATTTTTGATATACATAATAATTTTGTGATATAAAAAGAATATAAGATTTTATAATAAATGCTATATTTGTAAAATAAATATATATTTATACTTTCTAATATATTCATTTTGTTTTGCAATTTTATATAATTTTGTGATATAAAAGAATTTAAAAGTTTTCTTTTTTGTTTTACAATTATTATAAAATCTTATATTCTTTTTATATCACAAAATTATTAAAAATGCTATATCTATAAAATAAATATATATTTATACTTTCGAATATATTCGTATTTTGATTATACGTATTGCTCAAATCACAAATAATTTGGGATTTGGGACGCCAAAATGCACAAATTACTAGTATTTGGGATTTGGAATTTGGGATTTCAGCAAAAGATACTAATTATAATTTGGGATTTGGGATTTGGGATTTTGGCATTTGGGATTTCGGTATTTGGATTTTGAATTTGGATGACAAGTATAATTTTGATAAGTATTATCAAATTATCCAATAAGTTATAATATGTATAAATGTAGATCCTTTAATTATGTCACATGCAATATGTCACGAATGTTTGTTTATTTTAGATCCTTACGTTCAGTCGTCTATATTTTTATACTCCTAAGTTTCACATACTTTAGCCAGAACTAAAATGGACGTAAAATTGCGAAAGTGTATAGTCAATTTTTTTCATCTATATTTTTATACTCCTAAGTCTCATAGTCAATTTTTTTCGTCTATATTTTTATACTCCTAAGTCTCACATACTTTAGCCAGAACTAAAATGGACGTAAAATTGCGAAAGTGTATAATATTTTTAACATGTTTATATTCCTCTGTAAATATGATAGTTTTTATTCCTGAACTATAAGAAATACATATTTTCTTTACATATTTTTTCAATTTGAAATACATATTTTCTCAATGAGTTTCAGTACTCTTATTTCAGGTACCTACAAAAAAACTTCGCGACCTTTCGCAAGTTTTTCGCGACCTTCCGTAAGTTCTTCTCGACGAGTTGCAAGAAACAACGATATATCAGAAAGTAACGATGGTAATAAAACTATAACAAAAGTGTTTAAGAATGTATATGGTTTAATTTAACATGTTATTTAAAAATACAGATAATAAGGCAATAATTCTAAAAATCTACGAAAAACTAAATAAACTCGAAACAGATTTTGCAGATATGAAAAAAGGTCAAAGTGGTATGGAAACAGATATTAAAAAAATCAAAAATGAAATATGCTTGCTAACGAACGATAAAGAATTTATGGAGGTAAATTATTACTTTATTAATAGTTTAATGAAATTTGAAGTTTTATAATTATTAATAAAATTTTATAAAATAGAATATAATTGTAAGTGTGGCCGAAGTGATATTAAAATTAAATTTGTATCCCAGTCCTCAAGAATATAAAGAAAGCTGTGAAGCTTATATTCAACAATTTCATGAAGACGTTTATAATTCGTTTGGTCAGAAATGGAATGTATATTATGAATCAAAAATCCAATCAAAGGTATGAAATTTGAAATATTTGAAATATTCCGAAATATTCCGAAATTTATTTCACTTTTTAATAATTAAATATAGTTAAGTGATAAGATACGTAGTCAACGAAGTACATTGTGTGATAAAATAAGGATTGCCATGTACGATGTTTTTGGAAACCAACTCCGCCTAATAAAATCTAATGCAAAATCTTAAGAAATTCTAAATTGGAAGCAACTCCCCAGCACCAAAAGTTGTTATAAAAAATTTTTGATAAATCAGATTTCCCCGGGAATCTGACTTATATGGAGACAATCCTAAAAAAAGTATGGTTCCCAACTTCGAAATCACCTGAACAACATGTTGCTTGGGCAATATCAATCATCCAAATAATATTAGACCCAACAAATAGAAATATAAAAATTTTGGAGGATACCATAAAATATCTTTTATCAATTAATATTATAAGTTTTATAACTTCACCTGTGAAAATATTCCAAAAATTTACTAAAAACTTAATAAAAATAGGAAAAAATAAAAAATAAAGAAACATTCGAGATCGAATCTGAATCTGAATCTGAACCTGAAAATTCTCCTCCATCATCTTTCTCTTCTTCAAAAAAATGAAAAAGTGCACCCAAATCAGCTTCAACTTTGAATAATGAAAATTTATTACAAAACGAAAAAACTCGTATTGTACCTTCGAAACGGAAAAGTGCATCTGAACTTGTGTCAGATGTAAATGAAAATTTATTAAAAAACAGAGAAACTCGTACTGTACCTTCAAAACGGAAAAGTGCGTCCAAACCTGCGTCAGATGTAAGTAATGATCGTGAAATAGAATTTCCCCCATTAAGCGAAATCTGAAAATGTGCGGAAAAAAAAACCAGAAAAAGAAATTATGAGAAAATATTTTTTCTTTACTTCCTTTATCTGATGTTCTATAAGCTTTTACTGTCATTTCTAGGTTTTCATTGATTTCTTCTTCCAAATAATTATGATATAGACATTCCGAAAATACTGCTTGCATAAGTTCATCATCATTTTTTGCTTCTAATATTTTATTAACCAAATTGAGCTCTTCAGTTTTTGCAAACCAAGTCAAGAAAGCATATTCAGCTCCATTTATTTTGAATATATCCTTTACAATCTGAATTCCATTTTGTCATATTGCACGATGTTTTTTGTTATTGGAAAATGGAACTGGCCAAGGCACTTCTATATTTAAATCTAGAAATCTATCTTTGTGATTAAGCAATTCTTAAACAGGTTACAATTCTATATTATCTAATGGCGTAGTCTGTTGAGTTACTATTTCTTCTGATTCAGTAAGTCTATCTTTATGATGAGCTTGGGTTTGAGGACTTGGATCAGCTTCGGAATCAATTCCCTGCTGTACCATTGGAGATGGCTCATGCTGAAAATTTGCTTCCTTAATTTCAGGCTGATCAAAGAATCTTTGCTCTTCACATAATTCTTTTTCTATTGCAGGTCAGAAATATGCATTTGGATCCAGTTGTAATAATTCATCATAAAGAGTTTTGGTTTCAGCTAAATTTTTTAGCTAACTGTAATCCTTGTCACTTAATTCTTTGACTTTTTTTTATAATCTCGATCCCCATTGTTTGACAGTATTAACCCTATTTTTATTCTTTTACTTTATTATTATTATATTTTATATTATATAGTTATTATTGTTGGTAATTTATTTATATTTTTAGTATAGTTACTATTTCGATATTTATATTACATTTTAGAGTTTTTATTGTTTATTTTAAAGTAGATCCTATGTAATGTATAACATTGCATGACAAAAGATTTTACTCCTGATCAAATTGCTAAAATCTTTGGTAAAACCTCTAAAAAATAGTTTTAATAATAATATCGGAAAATTATAGAAAGTTCTGAAATATTCTTTAGATTATTAATTATAATTCATGATACTTTAACATTTTCTTATAAATAAAGGACATTTTTGTCCAGATGTAAAAACAGTTCTGATTAGGATCAAGCTTAAGAAATAAAATTTTAGTGACTATTTGATAATAATTCTTAGTGAATTGTTAATTGTTTAAGCATTTGTTGCTTGTATTTTGTATAAAAAACTCACACCTGCCTCTTTCGACATTAGAAACTGCATTAATAAAATCATTCGTACACTTACCATCCCAACTTTAGTATATTAATTATAGTCCTTTTATAATGTATAATTTTTGCTATAGTTACTTTGCTACCTTGACTTTGGTCTCAAAGGTAATCACGGTTAACAACATATAGTGCAGATACAATTTCAAAGTTAACGAGTATCCAAATTCAAAGTATTATAGACNGATATTTATATTACATTTTAGAGTTTTTATTGTTTATTTTAAAGTAGATCCTATGTAATGTATAACATTGCATGACAAAAGATTTTACTCCTGATCAAATTGCTAAAATCTTTGGTAAAACCTCTAAAAAATAGTTTTAATAATAATATCGGAAAATTATAGAAAGTTCTGAAATATTCTTTAGATTATTAATTATAATTCATGATACTTTAACATTTTCTTATAAATAAAGGACATTTTTGTCCAGATGTAAAAACAGTTCTGATTAGGATCAAGCTTAAGAAATAAAATTTTAGTGACTATTTGATAATAATTCTTAGTGAATTGTTAATTGTTTAAGCATTTGTTGCTTGTATTTTGTATAAAAAACTCACACCTGCCTCTTTCGACATTAGAAACTGCATTAATAAAATCATTCGTACACTTACCATCCCAACTTTAGTATATTAATTATAGTCCTTTTATAATGTATAATTTTTGCTATAGTTACTTTGCTACCTTGACTTTGGTCTCAAAGGTAATCACGGTTAACAACATATAGTGCAGATACAATTTCAAAGTTAACGAGTATCCAAATTCAAAGTATTATAGACCACTTCACTAATTCTATCATTTATCACATGATTTGATCAGCATGACTTATGGTACAGTACATATTAACTGATATCTTAATCAACTCATATAATAACATTCATATTAATAAATTCAATAAGTATCATTTATTTTATAACAGGTTGTAATAAATATATATGTAAGAAAATGAAATATTTATGAAATTTGTTATACAAGATAATCACACAATGTACTGATAGTATATAAGTAACTTATCTCTAACTTGGAATAAAAATGTTTTTGTATCTTGGTCATACCTGCTTTGTTGAAACTAGTTAATTCAAGTTTTTTACGTATTTTTGCAATATATATGCTGCTATTCTGATTATATAAAAAATTGAATCTAGTTATAACTATGTATATAGGTCTAAAAATCGATATGTCTGGTTTTGATATTGCACTTACTCTCGATAAGAAAAATAGAGCATTACTCAAATCCTTTAATATTCGTCTAGGTTTTGATATAAAATATGTGGAATCATACATTCTAAATTATACTAGGTCTTATGCTAATAAACTTAACTACGTATTCAATAATAAAAGATTGTTCAATAATTTATCCACTATAAAACATAAAGAGATATCATTTCAATGGGTATTACGAGTAAGGATTCCATTACAGAATTTAATAAATGAAGAAAAATTTAATTTTTATTACCGATACAGTTTAATGGCATCATAAGGTAAAGGTAAATTTGTTAATTCTGATTATTTCAGATTAAGGATTCATAAAAATCATATGGCTATATATTTCGATTTCTGGCAATTGATTCAAGTCAATGATATGAAGTCGAAGAAAGTATATACTTTCGCTATTTATAGATACATTGAAAAAGTTGAACCTAAAGATTTGATACAAGAACATTGGAATTTTTTATGTAGTAAAGTAAAAACTAGAGACGGTTCAGCAAGAATTATTCAACAGGCATATAGACGATTCTGAGAAAGAGTATTATCAAATGCACATTTTGCTTGGAATAGTTTGTCAAACAATGGCACCCCAGATGATAAGAAATTTCTAACATTAATTCCTTATAAAATAAAAAATCCTACATTCCTAGATCAAATTAAAATACGTCTTAATAATGAATATGCTGAGTATATAAAAAAATATAATAAATATTCTTTATTTGCTGAAGATGAAATTAGAAGATATAAAGAATATATTATTTCAAATTATTGGATAAGTCACAAGAAAAGTCAATTACAAGAAAGATTCTGAAAACGACTTTTAGAAATAGAAACATAATTTATTGTTTTTTACATATGTGCTTAGCAATATAAATATATTCAAAAATTTGAATTAATAAAACATGTTGTTGACCGTGACTACCTTCGAGACCAAAGTCAGGGTAGCAAAGTAACTATAGTAGGGATTATATATTATAAAGGACTATAATTAATATACTAAAGTTGGGATGATAATGTACGAAGGATTTTATTAATGCAGTTTCTAATGTCGAAAGAGGCAGGTGTGAGATTTTTATAAAATACAAGCAACAAATGCTTAAACAATTAACAATTCACTAAGAATCATTATCAAATAGTCACTAAGACTTTATTTCTTGAGCTGAATCCTAATCAGAACTGTTTTTACATCTGGGCAAAAATACCTTTTATTTATAAGAAAATACTAAAGTATCGCGAATTATAATTAATAATCTAAAGAATATTCCGGAACTTTCTATAATTTTCCGGTACGATTATTAAAACTATTTTCTAGAGATTTTACCAGAGGTTTTAGCGGTTTCATCGGGGTAAAACCTTTTGTCGCGCAATGTTACTTATTACATAGGATCTACTTTTAAATTATAAATCTATTTAAGAACTATTTTAGTAGTGGACTATAATTTGTATTACATGACAGAATTGATTAACAATAATAATAACTATAATAAAGATAAAATATATAAAGTATAATAATAATAGAGATAATATCTATAACAAATATAATAATAAATAAAGATAAAAACTATGTTAACAACGTGATAGAAAACCGTTAACACTGTTAATGATTGGAAAAAAAAATATTAATTAATTTATTGCAAGGCAACGGACAAAACCCTATATGTAATTTACTCACATAATTTATTGTTTTTTATATATATAGTTAATAATAATAATAAATTTTTCAGAAAAAATATGTGCTGATTAGATGACACGATTTTGTAGTAATATTCTGCTTCATTCTTGACATCGGAACTATACTTGCATACTGTTAGCCCTATTTTTATTCTTTTATTTTATTATTATTATTTTATATTTTATATTATTTATTACTTTATTATATAGATATTATTACTATTATTTATATGTATTATTTTTAGTATAATCATTATTTCGATATTTGTATTATATTTAGAGTTTTTATTGTTTATGTAAATTCTAAAGTAGATCCTATATAATGTGTAACATTATGCGACAAGAGATTTTACCCCTGATCAAACCGCTAAAACCTCTGATAAAATCTCTAAAAATAATTTTAATAATCGTATTAAAAAATTATAGAAAGTCCTGGAATGTTCTTTAGATTATTAATTATAATTCGTGATACTTTAACATTTTCTTATAAATAGAGGGTATTTTTGCCCAGATGTAAAAACAGTTCTGATTAGGATCGAGCTCAAAAAATAAAGTCTTAGTGACTATTTGATAATAATTTTTAGTGAATTGTTAATTGTTTAAGCATTTGTTACTTGTATTTTGTATAAAAAACTTACACCTGTCTAAAGCTCCTCGCGAGCCGGCTTGCGAGCCTAATTACTTATAAGGCTCTCAAGCCGGCTTGCGAGCCTACTATATAATGGGATTCGCGAGCCGGCTCATGCGGAGCTCTACACCTGTCTCTTTCGACATTAGAAACTGCATTAATAAAATCCTTCGTACACTTACTATCCCAACTTTAGTATATTAATTATAATCATTTTATAATATATAATTTCTACTATAGTTGCTTTGCTACCTTGACTTTGGTCTCGAAGGTAGTCACGGTTAACAATACTAAATTATTTTGGAGCTTTGAAATTGTAATTTTGGAGAAAAAAGTCAAAATAGTTTTTTATAGAAGACGAAATTATTTTACTTAAAACCCGAAATTTTTTGATCACCCAAATAAATTCTTTAATTAAAGATACATATAACTGGGTATTTTTTTTACTTTCATATATAGAATAGATTCTGTATAAATTTCAAAAAGATGAAATACCTCAAAAATTCAAAATTAATTTTGGGAACATGTATAATTGGAACATGTAAAATTTATATCTTCTAGCTTTAGTAAAGTTTTTTTTTTTGTTGATCATCAGGATTCGTGATGGCTGAGATTTATGTATATGATATAGAGCCTTAAGATCTAGCCCATATGATTGTGGAAAAATAATGCTATTACAATGTATATTTTTTTTTTGTTTCAGCGAGGCCTCATCTCAAATTTTATTAATTAGAAAAACAAAAAGTTTCTTATACATAAGATACATAACTTATTCTAATGACTATTAGTTAAAGATGAGACTCAGACTAACCCGAAGGGATATGCCTACAACCTACCACTGCCATTTATATATTAAACACTTATTTGCGATATGTATTATAAATTATTTGATTATTGGTCGAAGCTTTTGGGTACTTGATTAATGAACTCCTTAATTTTTTGAATCCTTTCAGGAATAACTATTTCTAATTTTTCATTATACCATACCTTGAGTAGGAAAATTCTGTTATCTTGATATATACATCTTTTTTTCCGATCACGATTTACAACATCCTCAAATTTTTTGACATCCTTATATTAACTAGTGTTATGAAGCCGATGTTGAGCTCCTTGTACCTCTAATGCAATTTGACATTTTTGAAAAAAGACATCAAATTCTAATCCATTCAAGAAGGGAAGACGATATTCAATTATTGACTTTTCTCCAAGTAATACTTGAAATATTAGGATACATTTTTTCTGAAATTTATGATTTTTCTTAAACTTTAATTCTTTTTTAAATTTATCTAAATTCTGTTTTAATTTTATATTCTCAATTTCAACTTCTTCTTTGTCATGCTTTAACTTCGTATTCTCAGTTTTGATTTTGATATTCTCATTTTTTAATTCATCTATTTCTTTTTTTAATTTTATATATTCGGATATTAAATTGTAGAATTTATCATGAAGTCTCGCTCTATCAATAATAGGAAAGATAAAATTAAATTGTAATTTCTTTACCAATTCATTGATCTCTTTATCTTCAAATAATCTGGGTTCAAGAACTCGTTCAAAAATCATTTCTTTTTCAGGGAATATTTTTATCTTATTCCAAAAATCTTTAGATCGCTCTGACACCAATTCTAATAAATCAATTTTAGATTGTATATTTGTCATTATTTGTAAAGATTTAGAGTTTATCCAAGGATTAAGGCCAGTTTTTATCTCATAACGTTTATATAACTTAGGACGAATCTCATCTATTGAAATACCTAGTGATACAGTAATTTTGGCTTGCCACTTCAAATATTTAGAAGTTAAATCTCTACGAGTCTTTGATTCTGTGCTCTGCTTATTCATATTAATGTTTTATATGATCATAAATTAATTCAAATTAGATATTGACTTTTTCATATATCAATTGTGAAAAAAATTTGGCAATTCATGCCAGTTAAGTTCTAATATACACGAATTCCAGGTTTCTTTAGTTATATTAAAAACTTTGCTATTTTATTGTTTAATATACATTGATATTAGTTGCAACTTTATGCCTAATTGCAACTATTTGCTGTAATGCCATAATTTTGCCGTAATGTCGCAATTCTACTATAATGCCGTAATTCTGGCCACAATTATTTCATAATATAATTATACTTAAAATCAGAAATAATTATTGACAGTTGCTATATATAAAAGTTTTCATCCTATAAGTAAATATTAAAAATAGTATTAATTACGTTTATAGATGAGAATAAGGTGCATATTATATCTGAATTACAGTTCATTTTCATTAAAATTGAGGGTACAATACATATTTAAAGTTTGAATGAATGAAAAATCTTTAAATGTGCATCGTATCTTCAATTTTAATGAAAATGAACTGTAATTTGAATATGATATGTACTATATTTTTATCTATAAATACAATTAATACTATTTTTAAAATTTACTTATAGAATAAAATATTTTATATATAGTAACCGTCGACAATTATTTCTAATTTTATTTATAATTATGTTATGACATAATTACATTACGGCCAGAATTATAGCATTATGGCAGAATTAAGCATTACGGTATTGGCACAATTAAGAAAATAGTTACAACTCTTGCCTTAATATATCAATTCCAACAGGTATCTTAGGACCCCAAGCAATCTATGTAATAGTCATAAAAGATCTACAAAATTTTGAGCAAAAATAAGCAACTTTTTTTATAATAACTTTAAGCAAATTCACTATAAGATATTAAAATTTTATTTAAAAATAAGCAAAAAAAATTATTACCTATATTTATTTCTTTTTTCTCCCTTCTCCTCTCTCTCTTTCTTTCTTTCTCTTTTTCTTTTTCTTTCTTTTTCTCTCTCTTTTTCAAAATCAGCTGGAAATAATTCACAATTATTACTACATATAAAACTTTTTATTTTAATAAGTAAATGTTGAAAACATAATTAATAACAAAAAATGCTGAGAATATAAAATATCGACACAAAAAATTTTCAGATCAAGAATTTTAAAATTGATGAAATAATAGATGTCTAAACTCAAACGTTTAATATTTAAAATGTTTGAGTTTAGACTATACATGTTTTCAAAATTGATTTTGAATTTTTGAGATATTTTAATTTTTTGAAATTTATGCAGAATCTATTCTATATATGGAAGTAAAAAAAGTATTCAGTTATGTGTATCTTCAATCAAAAAATAAATTTAGGTGATCAAAAAATTTCGGGTTTTAAGTAAAATAATTTTGTTTTCTATGAAAAACTATTTCGACTTTTTTTCCCGAAATTGTAATTTCAGGTTCTCAAAATAATTTTGCATGCAAGTATAGTTTAGACGTCTATTATTTTATCAATTTTAAAGTTCTTGATTTGAAATTTTTTGTGTCAATAGTTTATATTTTCAGCATTTTTTGTTATTAATTACGTTTTCAACATTTACTTATTAAAATAAAAAGTTTTATATGTAGTAACAATTGTGAATTATTTCTGATTTGTAATTTATAAAGTATTTCTCTCTTTTTCTTTTTCTCTCTCTCTCTCAAAATCAGCTGGAAATAATTCACAATTGTTACTACATATAAACTTTTTATTTTAATAAGTAAATGACAAAAATGTAGTTAATAAAAAAAAAGGATGAGAATGTAATCTATCGACATAAAAAATTTCAGACCAAGAACTTTAAAATTAATGAAATAATAGACATCTAAACTTAAACATTTTAAATATTAAAAATTTGAGTTTAGACGTCTATTATTTTGTCAATTTTAAAGTTCTTGGTCTGAAATTTTTTGTGTCAATAGATTATATTCTCAGCATTTTTTGTTATTAATTACATTTTTATCATTTATTTATCAAAATAAAAAGTTTTATATGTAGTAACAATTGTAAATTATTTCCAAATTGTAATTTGTAAAATATTTTTACAAAATGTTATAACTTTTAAAATTTTTTTATATGATGGTTAAGCAAATCCTGATTACCACTATTATATAGATTACTCGGGGTCCTGGTATCTTTAATGTAGAATAATTATAGCATTATGACATAATTGTAACATTGTAATACTGTAATATAATTGTAGTATTGTAGCTAAAAATACCTGCCACAATTATTTTCATAAGTTGTAACTATTTGCCGTAATAGTAATTTTGGCTGTATCAATTCTGCCGTAATGCTATAATTCTGTTGTAATTATTTTATAATATAATTATTTTTAAAATTGGAAATAATTATCAACAGTTGCTATATATGAAAATTTTTATTCTATAAGTAAATAAAAATAGTATTAATTGCATTTATAAATGAAAATAAGATACATATCATATCCAGTTAATGATGATCAAAATTAAGGGTACAATACATGTTTAAAGTTTAAATAGGTGAAAAATCTTTAAACGTACATTGTACCCTCAATTTTAATGAAAATGAATTGTAATTCGGATATGACATATACCATATTCTCATCTATAAATGTAATTAATTCTATTTTTAAAATTTACTTATAGAATAAAATCTTTTATATATAGTAACCATCAATAATTATTTCTGATTTTATTTATAATTATGTTATGACATAATTATAGCATTACAATTAGAATTATAGTATTATGGCAGAA
The DNA here is from genome assembly GCA_003547095.1 of Diversispora epigaea. Classification (NCBI taxonomy): domain Eukaryota; kingdom Fungi; phylum Glomeromycota; class Glomeromycetes; order Diversisporales; family Diversisporaceae; genus Diversispora; species Diversispora epigaea. The sequence goes on along the minus strand of PQFF01000023.1, from coordinate 190,144 downwards.
TTACAGCATTATGGCATAGGCACAATTAAGGGAACAGTTGTAACTCTTGCCTTAATATATTAATTTTGGCAGGTATCTTTAATGTAGAATAATTATAACATTATAAAATCATTATAATATTATAGTATAATTGTAATATTGCAGTATAATTGCGACATTACGACATAATTGTGACATTGCGACATAATTGTGACATTGCGGCATAATTGCGATATTGCGAATTGTCGCAAAGTTACAACTATAGATTACAATTCTATAGTTGCAACTTTTGTCTTAATACATTAATTCCGTCAGGTATCATTAGTCTATACAATGTACTAAATCCTGAAATACACATGCAAATTAAACACGATTATTTGTGATGAATTATAGCTTTATTGATACAATAAAAATAAAATACATTAAATCCACACCAATTCCTTTTGTCAAGAAAATGTAAATTCACTTGCATAACAGATGTTCGATCAATATACAAGGAATAAATTTTCGATCATTCACTTGTGTATTACAAATGTTTGACCAAGTATGTACTATTCGTAATTAGTTGTATTTTTTTAAGAAAAGATTAAAAAAAATATAACTATTGTAAAAAAATAAAAGTTAAAAACATCATTGTAAATTAGTTCGTACTAATTTTTCTAATTAAAAATGTCAAATTTCCAGTGCATTCTGATATACATCTTGCAATACAAATAAATCTATATAAAAGTTTCGAGGTATACCAATAAGAACACCATCACGGGCACCATTGAAAAGTGAGTTAGTGGGAATAGCTAATTGATATCCAGGAATATTGACCATATTGCATGGAACTGCCCCATATCCGACTCCAGTAATTATATTGACCGGAACATTTATAGTATTTTGGAGATAATTTCGTGTGGCAACGTCTAGAGGTGTTGTACCGAACGACTTTACAATGATAGGTATTGTTGGATTTGGATTATTGCGTGAATACAGCAGTGCAAGCAACGCAAAAGTATTATTCTGACGAAGAGGATATAATTTGATGACCAAATATAATTGAATCGTAGTTTGTAAAGAAAAATAACCCATAACCTTTCCATGTAAATGACTTAAACTCTCTGTATTTCCTATTTCCACAACTAAATTTGGATAATGTCGTCCTGCCCGTGGAGGTTGAGGTTGTTGAGGTTGTTGAGGTTGAAAATGTCTTGGTCTAACATTAATATCACCACGATAAACACTTCTTGGGTTCACAATGATATCTCTTTCAACTGAGACTGCTAATTGATTAGTCCAACTTCTCATTATAAAAATTAACTCTCCTTGCACATATGAGTGAGATTCGTCAGGTATATCATAAGCTTCTATCTTTCCATCAATTAAGTAGTATTTAACAATAACATCTTGCTCGCTTTCACTTTCACAAAATTTAAGATATGTATTTAGTGATATTTCTTTATCAATGGCAATCCCCATACGTTTTACTTCTTGAGTTCCTTCTTGTCGATCTATGGCAAGTAAGCGGTGTCTTGCAAGATCAAATTTTGAGCACCATTCAGAATATAGTTCTTTCTCGTCTTGCGAATAAGTCGACATGATGTCTAGGAAAAAATAAATTATTATTGTGATATCAAAATGATATATTCTACTAATATTTTTAAGAGATGATTAGTTTAATGATGTGGGAGATTATTCTTAAAAATATAATATTGCCGATCACTTTTGCCAAGAAAAAATCTATATTGTCTATATCGGGTATGAAAATCTTGTAATATATCCGCGATTTAGTAAAGCTCCGATATGTGAATAAATTACCGAAGTCCATCACTCAAAAAAAAATACTTGTATATACAGTAATACAGAATAATTAGTTGCATACACCTACATTACACGAAAAATAACACATGATACGTTGTACGTTCCTTTAATTGAAAATCTTTATTAATAGCGGAGCTAGTGTCAAAGACACATAAATATACGATAAAAAATATATATAAAAATACAGGATAAATAAAAATCTATGGATAATCATCTCGTGGTGTAGTAACTGTTGTACTTCCTTCCTTTAATCTTTGAGATGATGTTATTGTACCATGATATATATAGCAGAGATAAATTAGTAATTATTAAATTACGCAAAAGTAATAAAGTTTCTATAAATTTATATACAACCCTTCCATCTAAAAATTGTACTGGGATTTCAACAGACCGGAGATGATAATATCGATGTACATTTTTCATATCTTAAACAAGTAAATTTAAATGTAACTCATTACCTGCAATTTGTATGCTTACCAAATTGATCCTTATCTGGTTTAAGAGTTTGGCGTACCTAAAAAAGTCCATCATTACATTCTCTTCATAATTTAACATCATCATCGATCTTTTTTTGAGCGGTACAAATTAAGTGGGAACATTCAACATACATAAGTTCAAAAATTGTTTCCCGATATTTTGCCACAAACATGTATATTTAATAATATTTATGCATAAATATAAATTTGATTTTAATAAGAATTTCTTGTTACGACATGTGATTCTTGTAATACACGTTTCATCTTTAATCCAATAATGTACGTGTTTTAATCCAAAAAAATAAAAAATAAAATAATTTGCCCCGAACCCCGTTTCCTAGTATAGTTAGAAATTGAACTTTAAATTTGTGAAATAAATTAAAAGAAACACTTTTTCCGAAGGATTTCCTAATTATCAATATCAATGCTTTCAGCATCACCTTTCTCTAGATCTTTAAATAAAGGAACCGATGATATGCTTAATAATTTAATTTATAGAATTGTTCAAACATTTAAGTAAAATAAAATGAATTTATAAAAACAAAAGAATTTATTGATACTTTCAACATCTAATTTTGAAGTACCATAATTCTTCTCCGTATTACATTATTACAAATAAAAAAGCTAATTATCAAGGATCGTATTACCTCTATTTTTGGATTTTGAACTATATTTTTTCTATATGAGGTTAAAGAATTTTAAATTATCATCTTTAGTTTAAGAAAAAAAAAAACCATCCTTTCCTGAATATCTTATACCGAAATATCAATTTTAATTGTTTTATGTTAAAATTTATAAAAGGAAGGGAAATTAATTGTCCGTAATACGGAAAAAATAAATAGTGACATATAATCGTTATCCAATAATCATTATTAAAAATCCTTTTCCAAAGTTACGTTTTTGATATTTTACTATTNATATCAATGCTTTCAGCATCACCTTTCTCTAGATCTTTAAATAAAGGAACCGATGATATGCTTAATAATTTAATTTATAGAATTGTTCAAACATTTAAGTAAAATAAAATGAATTTATAAAAACAAAAGAATTTATTGATACTTTCAACATCTAATTTTGAAGTACCATAATTCTTCTCCGTATTACATTATTACAAATAAAAAAGCTAATTATCAAGGATCGTATTACCTCTATTTTTGGATTTTGAACTATATTTTTTCTATATGAGGTTAAAGAATTTTAAATTATCATCTTTAGTTTAAGAAAAAAAAAAACCATCCTTTCCTGAATATCTTATACCGAAATATCAATTTTAATTGTTTTATGTTAAAATTTATAAAAGGAAGGGAAATTAATTGTCCGTAATACGGAAAAAATAAATAGTGACATATAATCGTTATCCAATAATCATTATTAAAAATCCTTTTCCAAAGTTACGTTTTTGATATTTTACTATTTAATTAATCAAAGACGTAACTTTGGTATTTATTTTTGTATTCGTTTTCGTGATGATAATTAATACGCGACACGCGTGAGTGATCAAATTCTAGAAATATAATGTCCTCGACAATAATTCTCATGATCTAGAATGTCCTCAGCTATACTTAGGACAATAATTCTTATAATTATACATATATATAATTTTAAATTTTTATATTATAGACATATCATATTTATCATAATGTTAAGATTGAGTGGGTTTTTTATAACTTTTTTTCTATTTTTTTTTGTTAAGTATTATTACTAGATAAAGGTGGATATAAAGAAGGTCTTGGATCATTATTATAATGATTATTTCTAATATATATCATCAGATTTACACTTTTCGATAAAAATTTTCATCAGTTTCGCCAACGCGCTTTTCAATAAAAATTTTCCAATAAAATTAATTGTCGATACCAACTTCTCGAGCTAATCTTGCGAATTCTAATCGATATTCGTTGGATGCTTTTCTCCATGCAATAACAGATGCCAATGCTAAATTATTGTCTTGAATTTTTGAATTCGTGCGAACCGATTTTTGTAAAGTGTTAAAGAATAACATATATGCAGCATTATAAAAAAAAGTATCAGATCTATTACTCATAGAATCAAGATTATTTTGTCTAATATAATCTAGAGTTGGTACAGGTACCTGGATACCAATTTTGGGTGAAAATTTTACAATGATGGTTTCTACTTTTTTCTTAGTACTCATGTTGCAAATTAAAAGTCTTAAGAGTGAAAATTTTTTTTGCAAAGAAGAAGGCCAAATCATTCTTTTATAAAGAAATTGTTCAAATATAATCTTGATTTAAATTTTACTTTATTCCGATTTCTGCACGTAAAACTAGTATGTGACTCGTCGCTTTGCTGACGAATTAGTTTTATAATTCAATTATTATTTTTATTACTATATTAAATTAAATTATAAGTTGTACTATTATATTTATTAAGTCTAATTTGTCTAATTAATATAATATTAGAATATTAGGTAAAGAGAATTTAATTATACTATTATAGCTAATTTTGTATTAGATTTTATATTAGTTTTCCGTGACGCGAATTTAATGTAATATTAGATTGATAGTCCAAATTGTATGCATTAATTGGCCCGAATTGAGATCACATGAAAGTGACATTGCATTCTATAAGTCCTACCATGGGACTACGGTCAACTCTCGATATAAGAAATTTCACTTGTGAAATGTAAAAATTACTGCAATTAGGGAATGTCTAAAGCCAGGTACATCATGAAATTATCCGAAATTAATTAATGTTAGAGTGAAGTCTGATTAGGGTTAGGATTTAAGTTGATATTATATGTAAAATTGCCTTCCCGACACTTTTTATTAATGCACTAATATATGTTTAGAAATCCGTTTCTTGTATTTTTCGTGTTTTTCACTTTTTTGCTTCGTCGGGCTAATCCGTAAAAACAAAAATTCACGATTTTGATTGGCCAAAGACAACGGAAAATCTCGTGATGTACCTGGCTTTAAACNAATTATACTATTATAGCTAATTTTGTATTAGATTTTATATTAGTTTTCCGTGACGCGAATTTAATGTAATATTAGATTGATAGTCCAAATTGTATGCATTAATTGGCCCGAATTGAGATCACATGAAAGTGACATTGCATTCTATAAGTCCTACCATGGGACTACGGTCAACTCTCGATATAAGAAATTTCACTTGTGAAATGTAAAAATTACTGCAATTAGGGAATGTCTAAAGCCAGGTACATCATGAAATTATCCGAAATTAATTAATGTTAGAGTGAAGTCTGATTAGGGTTAGGATTTAAGTTGATATTATATGTAAAATTGCCTTCCCGACACTTTTTATTAATGCACTAATATATGTTTAGAAATCCGTTTCTTGTATTTTTCGTGTTTTTCACTTTTTTGCTTCGTCGGGCTAATCCGTAAAAACAAAAATTCACGATTTTGATTGGCCAAAGACAACGGAAAATCTCGTGATGTACCTGGCTTTAAACAACCCCCGCAATTAGATATATTAGTCAACTTTGACAGTTTTGATAACTTTTTTTGATTACTATATTTGGAGTTTCTTATAGAGTTTTACTAAGTGAATTTTTTTTACTGGTAATTTCAAATAGATCTTGTTTCACAAATCAAATATGCACATGTTTTAGTTCATTGTTAAATGATTTTGGTCCTTGTCATATTTTTAATTTCATTGTGTTTATTGGTAATTAGACATATCTTTATTTAATTTTTATTTTAAATAATTTTTCAAATAGCATTATTAAATATTAATTCATTGTTCAACCATTTCATTTTATTATTTTGTAATAAAGATTTTTTCAGTAAAACATGTTTTAGCTATTATTAAATACTATTATATTTTGTAATTTCATTGTATTTAAATGTTTTTTACTTTGTTTTAAAGAATTTCTAATAAAACATGTTTTAGATAATATTAATCAAATGCTATTATATTTTTTAATTCATTGTATTTATTTGTTAATTTTCTAATTTTTATAATTTATTTTATTTTGTATTTAAAAAACTGGATTTTGCTCAAATATTTTAGTTGAAAAATTGATTTAAATTAATTATTTTAAACATTGAATTTTCAAAAAATATTATTTCTACATATCTTTCCATATTTTTATTATTTATTTCAAACAAAATAAAACATAATTCAGTTAGATTTGTTAGACATGCCTTAATAAATTATCAAAAATATGAAATTTGTTCATTAAACAAAAAAATCCAGAAATGTCAAATAAAACATTAGCAAAGAAATTTAATATTAGTACAAGTACCCTTTCTAAAATTCTTAAAAATAGTACCTATTGGCTCAATCTTGATCTTAATAGCAATGAAGCTAAAATGAAAAGGATGAGAACTCCAAAATTTCCTTTATTAGAGAAGGCTTTAATAACATGGGTAGATAATGCTCTTGAAGCCAATTTGACAATTACTGGATTCATTTTAATTTATCAAGCCCAAGAATTTGTCAAACTTCTCAACATTAGTGATTTTAAAGCATCTGAAAGTTGGCTAACTAATTTTAAAAGATGAGCTAGTTTAAAAGAATTTGTACATTATGGAGAAGCAAACAGTGCACCTCTTGAAGATCTTCCAAAATATAGAGAAGAATTACAAAATTTATTAAAAGATTGGCCACTAGAAGATATCTTTAATTGTGATGAAACTGGTTTATTTTGGAAAATGGAACCTTCAAAATCCCTTGCCAGAGATGCAATTATAGGAAAAAAAAAGAATAAACAAAGAGTTACAGTTCTTTTATGTGCAAATATTACAGGTATGTATTGAAAAAATTTTTTATCTTTAATAATAAATTTATTTTAATTGTTTTTTTCTATTTTCAGGTACAATCAAAATAAATCCATTGATAATTTATTATTTTCAAACACCTCGGCCATTACAAAAAATAAAAAAAGAAGATTTGCCAGTTAACTATTATTGGAATAATAAAACATGGATGACTACAGAAATCTGGAATAAGTTTTTAACTAATTAAATAATCAAATGAATGAAAAAAATAAATCAATTCTTCTTTTATATGATCAAGCATCTGCTCATTGTAGTGAAGAAAGTTTAAAATCAGAAAATTTATCAAATATTACACTACATCCATTACCTGCAAATACTACAGCACATTTACAACCAATGGATGCAGGTATAATCCATTTTTTTAAGGCACAATAGAGAGAATTGATCAATTTAATTTAATGGATAATAATAATATTCGAGAAGACATTAATATTAAGCATGCTATAGATTGGATTGCTGAAGCATGGAATAATATTAGTTGTGATACTATTTTGAACTGTTGGAAAAAGACAAATATAGTTTTATCCTCACAATTTGTAGAGTTTGACAATCCAGAAACACCCTCATCTATAGATAGCATTATTTCAGATAGCACAATAACTGGTGATATAATTCCATTTCAACAATATAATATTCAAGAAATTCAAAATTTAATTTCTCAATTGCCTTATGAAGATATCATTAATACAAATGACTATATTGAGATTGATGATTCACTTGAAATTGAAAATATTAATATAACAAATAGAAATATTATAAATTTAGTTCAAAAAAAATCAACCAAAAGAATTAAACAAAAATTAGCAATCCAAAGTATTGATAATGTCATAAAATTTATAGAGTAAGAACCAGAATTAAAATTAAATAGTAACCAAATAGAACTTCTTTATGGGGTTCAACAAAAATTTTTACAATATAAATAATTACATAGTAACAAGAGTTTTATTTTATATTTATAGCTAAGTAGTCACCGATTAAATAAACTTTTAAAATAAAATTAATTTAATTATTCAATTTTAATTATATCAGTATAAAAATTTTACAAAAAGATGTGCTTTATATTTTTCTACAAGTTTACTTAGTAACATTTATAATGTTAACTTAGTAGATAAAAAGTTAACTATGCAAAAATTTTCATAATTTAAATTATAACAAAAAAATTTTTAGGTTATTTCGAAAAGGATACCGTGTATAATTGTTTCTTTTAAAAAATTAACCTGTGCCCGGAAAATTTTGACAATCTTGACTAATATGTAATTGTTAAAATTATTAAAATTGTAACTAATTACAGTCATTTTATGAGAATCAGTTTCACAAGTGAAATTTCTTATATCGAGAGTTGACTGTAATATGTGAGACGCGTCTGACATATAAAATTGATAGGCGTTACTAAGTAATGATCTATATCTTCGCGGCTTTGCATTTTTTTTAAAAAAAATAATATTTAAAAGAGAAAAATTCCATGAAAATAGGAAATTAAGACTTTTTTTTGAAAATTTTATTGATTTAAAATGAACTTGTGCTTATAAAATATATAATTAATTAATAAATAAACTTTTACTTTAGAAACGCGTATTAAGTGACTGGTTCAACTTACAAGAATCAAAAAAAATAAAACATCCTGAATCCCTTCAAGAACTATATAATGTTAAACCAGAATTCGATGGCAAATCAGTTTATTTTTTTTACAAAAAAACAAAACATGTAGAAGGACTTTTAGTCCATGACAAGAAAGATAAAACATTTTATGTCTTTGATAAAAAAAACTAAGGAAAAGTTCAATACTTTTTGCTTTATGGATCAAATTTCTTAAAAATAAAAAAGTATTTATTGGTGAACGCTCAGCATTGGTTACAATTTTTTTTGAGTCAAATTCTTCTAGTTTTAATTTAGCATCAATATTTAGAACAAAGCAAATTCCATAATAAATCAACTAGCGTTGCTGAGATTTTATCACAAATATAACTTCAAAACAAGAATTTTATGGTGTGGGAATAAGAGAATTTATCTATGGAATAGGGATATCATTTTTTGGAAAAGATCAGAAACTGGAAAAGGATTTAATTTTTAAATGGCATGAAAATTTAATTTCTTGTGAATTGTATATTTTGGGAAAAAAAAAGAGTTAAAGAAATAAATGGAGTTTGCATTTCATAAAAACATTAAAAATATATATATCGAATCAATACAAATTTTTTTCAATATATTGGAATCATCGTGATCATTTCTTTAATAAGATAGAAGAATTTGTACATCTATTATCTCTATTATTATTATTACGTTACGATACGATATTATAAATATTATAATGTGATTTATTACTTGTACATCAACACAGATCAAATGAATATATGACAAGCTTGAAAGAATGAATTCAAAAATTTTTTCAAAACAATGCAATAATAAAAATATACAATAAAGAATTTAAACATTATTATACGTATTTTATATATATATATATGGGTGTATTTTTTTTTTATATCAGTTCGGCGTCCTCCAAGAAACGATATTCAAATCTAATTTTTTTTTTTTAATGATGAGAAAAATGAGAATGAGAAAAAATTTAAATGAGAAATTGGTTGAACTTTGCAAAAAAAAATAATAATAGAATAAGTCAAAACTTACCTGAATTCTGTCTTTTTACGCTGACACCAAGCACCTTCATAATCGAAATAAATATATGTACCTTGCTCATATTCATCCGTTATTGCCTTAGGCTCTTCATGTCTTTGAAACCATGTTAAATATTTTTTGTGAAACCTCCATGACTGTTTCTTCAATTCTCGAGCCGCAAGATATCTGAGAAATTATTATTATTATTGTTATTATTATTATTATTATTATTATTATATATTGTTATCATTATATATTATTAGATATTACATTAATTAAAAGAAAATTCTTACTGTTGATAAGTTCCCTGTTGATAATAGAAAATGAAAAATAATGTATCAATGTCAAATTTTTCAAATGATGCAGGATTATCTAACATTGGAGTTGGAGTTTGTGGATAGTACGATGGCGTCTGATATGGGCTTTTAGGAACATAATACTTGGGCCTTTAAAAAAGTTGAAAATTTTTTATTATTAATATTATTATTATCGTTGTTAATAATGCATTAAAATAAATTATTTCAAAATTACTTTAAAATTACTTTAAAATTGTTTTAAGATTACTTTAAAACACCAACCTTTCAGAATCTATACTATCCGGAATATATTGAAGACTTGTGTCCAACATTTGTTGAATATGAAAACTATCTTCTTTACCCATGACTGGATAAATTTTTTTTAAAAAAAAGTAAATTATATTAAAATTAATAAAATGAATTTAACAAAAGATAACCGAAAAAATATTAAAGACATGATGTAGTACCCCGCTGCTTACATTTCTCTTCGGCTGCTTCAAATGATTGTACTAAATCTGATAATACTGCTGGTATACGGTTTTCTCCGGATGATGTTGATGATGTTTCATTATTTGAAGATCCTTCCTGTTTCGGGTCGGATGAATTAGGTATATCTGAGGATAGCTATATATCAAAAAAAAAAGAAAAGATAACCAAAATTTTTATATATCAAGTAAATTAATTAAATGATATTAATTTAAAATAATAATAATAATAATAATGATAATTACAGATGAATGAGTCGGTGTTGGTGGTGGTTGTGTCGAAGAAATTTCGCGAATTTGTACTTGAGGTTGTTGAGATTGTATTTGTATTTGTGAAGATGAAGAGGAAGAGGAAGGTGAAGGGCCAATATGTAGTTGAATTGTAGGTTGCGACGGTTGTGGTGGTACCGGTGTCTGTTTAATCTTTTTGAAGAAAGAATTTAACAAAAAAGTAAAAATTTACTATGATCATTAAGAAATATTAAAAATATTAGAAATATTGAAAAGTGGAAAAAAATTACTTGATTTTCATTAGTGAGCGGTGTTTGCTGTTTACTGGAATCAATTGAGTCAGTCGAATTTTCTAAGAAATTAGGAATTACAAGATATCACGCGATAATAAGCAAATTTATTCAAATTTAAAAAAATAAAAAGTTCTAAAAAATTTTAATTTTCGAACCTGCTTTTTTATTATCAACTTGAGTTATAGAAGGATGGGGTTGTATAGGTTGTGTTGGAGGTTGAGATGGTTGTTGTGGCGGCGGTGGTGGTGGTGGTATTGGTTGTGATTGTTGTTGTTGTTGTGGTGGTGGTAGTGGTGGTGATTGAAATTGAAACTGAGTTGGTGGTTGTTGTTGCTGCTGCTGCTGCTGCTGCTGTATCTGTTGCTGTTGTTGTGGATGATGCAAAGGTGCTGAAGAATTTGTTTGTGTATTTACAGCTGATGGTGGTTGAGGTGCTGGTGTTGGAATTGGATGTTCTTGTATCGTTGGTGCTGGATTTACTATTGGGAAACGTTGTGGCGTTGAGGTGGCTTGTGTGGTATCCGTTATGCCTTGTTTAGCCACTGCAGCCACTGTTCGAATTTGTCCAGTAAGAGGTGCAGATTTTGGTGGTGGTGTAAATGTTGCAGAAGATGGTGGAGAAATTACCGAAGGGCCGGTTAATATTGGTGGAGGCGGTGGAAGTTTGATTTTTTCTATCAAAAAAAGAAAAACAATCAAAAAATCGAAAAAAATCGAAAAAAGATCAAAATATGTCCACATGGATTATGAGTTAATTTAAGAATATTGAAATAAAATTTTCACCTTCTTCCTTTTGACGTTGTGGTAATGACTCAAAAGCATTACTAGTTTCTATTGATTGATTGATTAATAAAAATGAAATTATTAATTATTGTATAGCTTTATAAATATATTATCAAATATATTATCAAATACATGTGAAATGAAAAATTCATACTTCTTGAAGGTGCTGGTGCTGGTGGTTTAGTAGGGGCCGATACTCTTGTCGTCGGTGAAGTCGTTGGACTTGAAGGCTATTATTAAAAATAATAATTATTCAAAAATATGATAAAAATTCTCTATGCTAATGTATCCTAAAAATTCCCACGATTTTAACAAAGTGACCGTTTACAGTAAATTTATATCCAAGAAACTTACTTCTTTAGATGGTGAACGAGGTTCTAAAAAGGATGCAAAAAAAATAAATAAATAAATATTAAATTCATTTTTAATAAAAAATCTATGAAAAAAAAAAGGGAATTTACTTTTATAACTTACCATCTGAATTAGATTCATCATTACTGTGATGATCATCATTCGTAATTCCCCAAAGTTCTTCTTCTTCTTCGAGATTTAATTCATCATATATGTTTTCGTCTTCAGCAAAATCAGGATCCTTGTTTTATATTTAAGGAAAATTTTAATATATAACAAAAATCATTAATTAAAAGAAAATTTGAAATTTTTTTATCAACCTGATTACATTCCACATAAAATTTGATTTCTTCTTGGATTAGAATGACCTATAAACAATAAAAAACAAAAAAAAAAAAGAAACAAAAAGTACAAAAAAGGTAATTTGAGAAACATTAAATTATTTATAATAAAGAGAAATAAGTATTAATTATTCATTATTATTATTATTTACCTTCTCTGGAGGAATATTACCATTCTCAAGTAATCGTAATATTAATTCCAATCTATTAACATGAAATTTGTGTCGTTCTATCATAATCTCTACTTCACCTAATCTATCAGCTTTTGATGAATCTTTTCGACCTTTTTTAACAGCACCTTGTAATTGTTCAACTTCAGCTTCTGCAGTTTCAATTTGTGTTGCAAGTGCATCAATTTGATTTGATACAAAATCACAAGTATCAATCTTTTCTTTTTCTTTTGGATCCATCTTTATTGATTGTTGAAGTCCTTCCTTAGAATAAGCTTTCGTTTTCATCTCTTTTTCACATGCCTTAAATTTTTCCATTTGCTAATGTACAAATATAAAAAGGAAAATTGATCTAGATCGCATATAAATTGAATTTTTTCACATTTTTTTCTTCATTTCAAAAAAATCGAATACAAAAAATTTTAGATTTACTCAAACCTGTTCAATCAAACGTCGATTTTCGAGCAACGCTCGTTTATCCTTTATATCATTTGAAGATATCCATGTTTTTATTTGATCACGATGTCTTTGCAACTTCTTAATTTCTTTTTTCAAATCTTGTTCCAATTTTTCTTTTTGATTCGAGTTCGTGGTGGCTTGGATTTTTATAAAAATCCCTTCAAAAGTTTCCACCCCTTCAGCTACTTTTTTGAGTACACGATCTATTTCGGCTAAAATAAAACGATAACAAAAAAGAATTTCAGTATTCGAAACAAGAAACAGAAAATAGTTCGAAATGTTAAGAAATATATATTTTTAGAGTAAAAAATGAAATATTTCTGGTCGTTCTTTATATTAAATAAATATATTAACAAGCTAATAGAACTAATAATAAAAATGAAGTGTTGATTGAAGAGTACTTTGTAATTTTCTGTTAGCCATTATGGTAGTGCACGAAAGTCAAAGTTAAATTTCTGTCATACTTTCTATCGTATAAATTCATTAATCATCATGTGATCATTGTTTCTTTAGATGTCATTTTTCTCGTTAATAAAAATAAAATAACGGTTTCGTTCAAAATTTTAAAGTTACCTAATTTATTAAAAAAAGCAATTATTTAATAATTATCATATATGTGGAAATATAAGTAATGAATTCCGTTCAACAAATAGACGAACTTGTTAAAGAATATTTATTAGTACGTATCAGGTTTGGTTTCATTCATATTTTTAGACATTCTGTATTTTGTTTATTTTTAAGTAATTTATTTATATATTTACAGTTTAGAGGATTTTCCAATACTTTTCGTTCCTTTGAACAAGAATGTAGAAACGATAGAGATAGGGGATTTCAGGTTATCGTCTTTTCCATTTTTTTTTTTTTTTGGTGGGGGAGTTTATCAATTAAATTGTTCATTAAATATTTATTAAAATACCTTATTCGATTTGTGGCTGAACTTTAGGCGGAAAAAATTATCGATGAATTATATTCATTTATTACAAAGAGTGATATTAATGGGTTACTTGATTATTGGAAATATCTTAATCAAAGATATTTTTCAAGATTAGATGCGAGATTTTTAGGATGTGTTAAAAAATTTGAAACCTGTCTATTACGATATTATCTTGTTTATGGTAAATAAATACATGATTAATTGATATTATTTATTTTATTTATTTTTTTCATTATTTTTTTCATTATTTTTTTTTTTTTGGTGGGGGAGTTTATCAATTAAATTGTTCATTAAATATTTATTAAAATACCTTATTCGATTTGTGGCTGAACTTTAGGCGGAAAAAATTATCGATGAATTATATTCATTTATTACAAAGAGTGATATTAATGGGTTACTTGATTATTGGAAATATCTTAATCAAAGATATTTTTCAAGATTAGATGCGAGATTTTTAGGATGTGTTAAAAAATTTGAAACCTGTCTATTACGATATTATCTTGTTTATGGTAAATAAATACATGATTAATTGATATTATTTATTTTATTTATTTTTTTCATTATTTTTTTCATTATTTTTTTTTTTTTATTAATTGCAGCGATACAGCAGAAAAGAGAAGATATAGTTTTTGAATTTTTTAAAACTTTTGGAACAGAATTAAGTGGAAATGCGGAATGGTCAAAATGGTTTGGTAAGAATCATGTATTTTCTATTTCATTTACTTCTGCAATATTATTTGATTTATTTTTTGAAACATTTATTAATCTTTTTCTTTTCTTTTCTTATCTTTCTTTCTTTTTACAGGATTACCATTTTCAAAAAATCCAGCAGCAGATCCAAATTTTGAAGCATATTTCACTAAACAATGGTTAGAGACATTAACTGTGTCTTTACATAACTTCCTTAATACAATACTTCAAAATATGCGTATCCTTTTTTTTTATAATAGAATTAATTTTGATTATTTATTTATTAAAATTATTATATGACCATCCATAACAATTCATTTTCCAATTATTCTTTTAAATTTTAATATACATATATATATCTCTCTAATAATAGCACGACCAAGTTTATTATGTTTTAATGTTGATCGAATTCACCGGCGAGAGATTGAATCATTACAAAATGGAATTCAAGTTTTAAAACATGAACTTGAAAATAAAGATCAAGAAATTATGTCTTTACGACAAAAGGTTAGTTAGTTAGTAAGTAATTATATCTTTACACCTCGTGTGTGTGTATATATATTTATTCTTAGAAAAAAATGTGTATTAAATAAATAAAAAATTATAGGAGGAGGATTATGACAAACAGAAATCTATATTTTTATTTATTTATTTAATTAGATGGTTCAATTACGAGATACTGCTAAAACACGAAGAAGGGTAAAATCATCTTTTGATTCGAAAGAGAAAGATAATATGTGAGTTCCATATTTTCTTTATTTTCTTTGGTTCATTTATTAATTTCATTTTATATATAAAAAATTTCATTTATAAAATTTTTAGGCATGATTCTTCTCGTGTGCTCAGTAAGTAATATATAACATTTTTTCTTTTATTTTTCTTTTAATTTTCTTTTAATTTGTGAATTAAAATAATTACTACCTTTTTTTTAATTATTATTATTATTATTATTATTATTACAAAGATGGAAATTATTTATCTAGTCTACCGTTATCAAGAACCTCAAGTAATCATAAGTTAGAAGTAGGTTTAGAGATCAATAATAATGGAATTCATTTACCGGAAATTTTTGCAGACGATCGAAGTATGACTCCAATATCCGAATATGATACGGATGATACTCAAGAATTACCAGGAGAAGATATAAATCCTTTCACAATCATGAGTCAGGTAAAATTTTATCCGTTACGATTTGTTGTAAATATTCGTATTATATTTCTTTATTATATATATATTTTTTTATATTTTTTATATTTTTTATTTATTTAGGAAATATATTGTGAACATAATTCTGGTATTTCTTTTGTTAAATTCTCCCACGAGGGTAATTTTATTGCAAGTTGTGATATGGATAATGTTACAAGGTATTAAATTATTTTTAGATTTCTAGATTAATCAAATTTTTTATTATTGAAATGGAAATGAAATAATAATAATAATAGTAATTATAATAATTAATTAATTATAATAATAGGATATGGAGTTATACAGGCGCTAATACTCCTTGTAAAATAAATAATCCCAGTTCAAATGTATTATGTTTAGAATGGGAAGCGAGATCTGACAAGCTTGTAAGCTCTTTTTAGCAAATCAAATTTTTCTTTTACTTTAGTTATTTTGTATTTTGTATTTATTATTATTAAAATTTGATATAAAAAAAATTCTAGCTTATGTTAGGCACTGATGAAAGACAAGTTCGAATATATAACAGAGAATCTAAATCGATAATTCATGAATTTCAAATGGATGAAGCATTTCCAAGGGTTAAGCAAATTAGTTGTTCTCCTGCAGAACCTTTATTCGCTTGTTCCAGTTCACCTAAAAAATCACTGGATGACGGATCTGATGGTGGCGCAACCGGAGCATTAATAACATGGAATTTAAAAACGATGTCAATACAAGTAGGGGGAAAAACTCTTTGAACTCTTTTTTACAGTATTTTATTTTATTTTATTTTATTTTTTTATTTTTTATTTTATTTTTTTTAACTTTTGGTCATTTTTTGTTTCAAATATTATTATAATATTTATAGGATTCGTTTACTCTTAATTCTTCAATATCAAAATCAGGTTTACCAGTTGTTCCTATAGAGACCATTAAATTTAATCATAATGGTCAGTTGCTTGTTACGGGCGATAAAGCTGGCTGTGTACGCATTTTTGGTGTGTGAAGGTTTTTGATCTATTATATATATACTTTTTTCCTTTCAATTCTTTCAATTTATTATAATTACTTTAATTCAAAAGTAATATAATTTTTTTTTATAATTAGATATTCGTTCATTATCTCCGATTATGGAATGGAATCTATCGGGAATAGGAAATGGATCAAGTAAAAAAGGAAGCGGTGTCATATGTTCATCGCAATTTAGTTTTGATGAAAATTCAATTTATGTTGTTGATGAAGCAGGCGATGTAAATATTTTATTTATTCAATTGTATTTAATTTTAAGAAATTGTCACAAAAATTAAATTTAATTTATTTTAAATCTATTTAATCTATTACAGCTTACACAGTGGTCTGTTCATAAACCAGGATTTATAGTTTCACAATCTCAACTTCCTGGGTTTCCTACATCACTTATTAATTTTAACCCAACACCAACAGCAAAATCATCATTTCGTAAACGTACTGCATCAATGTCTTCTGTTAGATCTACGAAATCAAACAGATCGACTTCATCGGTTCCAACCATAATGATTGCAAATGAATCAACAACATTCCAACAAACATCACGTGTGCCCATGGTGGCATTTAGTGGTGATACGGAACATGTTGCGTGTACTTGTGGATTCCAAGGAGTAATTTATCAGGTAAATAATAATTCTTTATAATTTGCAAAAAAAAAAAAATTGCTTACCAATTTCATTTGTTCATTTTATTTAAAAATTTAATTAATTAATTAATGATGTTGGTGATATTATTATTATTTAGACATCAACAGGTTCTCAAGTACAAATGTTAGCTTCACATCCACATTCTCCACCATTGACAGCAGTAGATTGGACTACAACTTCAGCCAATGCAATACTGACAGCTGCAAGTGATGGAACAGTAAGAGTAACCAGAATGACAACAGCCACAAATTTATAGTAATANATTTAATTTATTTTAAATCTATTTAATCTATTACAGCTTACACAGTGGTCTGTTCATAAACCAGGATTTATAGTTTCACAATCTCAACTTCCTGGGTTTCCTACATCACTTATTAATTTTAACCCAACACCAACAGCAAAATCATCATTTCGTAAACGTACTGCATCAATGTCTTCTGTTAGATCTACGAAATCAAACAGATCGACTTCATCGGTTCCAACCATAATGATTGCAAATGAATCAACAACATTCCAACAAACATCACGTGTGCCCATGGTGGCATTTAGTGGTGATACGGAACATGTTGCGTGTACTTGTGGATTCCAAGGAGTAATTTATCAGGTAAATAATAATTCTTTATAATTTGCAAAAAAAAAAAAATTGCTTACCAATTTCATTTGTTCATTTTATTTAAAAATTTAATTAATTAATTAATGATGTTGGTGATATTATTATTATTTAGACATCAACAGGTTCTCAAGTACAAATGTTAGCTTCACATCCACATTCTCCACCATTGACAGCAGTAGATTGGACTACAACTTCAGCCAATGCAATACTGACAGCTGCAAGTGATGGAACAGTAAGAGTAACCAGAATGACAACAGCCACAAATTTATAGTAATAAGAGGTTTAATTTCATTTATTTTTTATTTTTATTTTTATTTTTTAGACAATTATAAATAATTAGAATATTTATTAAGTTTTATGTATGCACATATGAAAATGGGTTGGTCTTCCTCTTCTTATTCCTTTTGTTATTAATATCTTCTTATTATAATTCTTATTATTATATTTCCTTCTTCTTAAGTGTATTATTATTATCTAAATATTTATTTATTATATTGGTTTTAAATTTAGTTTTAGTATTCATTATTTATTATTCTACAAATTTATTATTTACAGATAAGAATTATTTATAATTGTTTATGTGAAATTGTGATAAGTATCATATATATATATTAGAATATGTAATTGAATAAGTTGCTACTTGCTTGTATTTGAGTTATTATTTAAATTTTATCATTAAAATAAAATATAAAATTTACCAATGAATTGTGTTTGAATGTATTTTTTATTTGTCATGTGATTATCTACTTGACTAATAATTATTGTTGTACAAAACGGAATTACGGAATTTATGAGAAATAGATTTTAAAGAAATTGAAAAGAAGAAATGGAAAAAGTTAAAGAAGTCGGAGAAATGAAAGAAACGGAAGAGTAGGCATATTGTTTCATTAAACGTTTTTTTAAAATCATAATTTGTTGCTAATAATAAATTGCATATTTTAATATTATATAACAATTCTCTAATCATATTACAGTGAGTGAGTATTTAGTTTTATAATTATTGAAATCATTGTTTTAATCACATTAAAAAAAAAAAAAAGAAATCATTGTTTTAATAATATATTACAATCCTCTCATTAATAATAAACTAATTAATATAAATTATATTATAGTGAGTGAGTATTTAATTTTATAATTATTATATAACAATTCTCTAATTAATAATAAACTAATCAATACAAATTATATTATAGTTAGTAAGTATTTAATTTTATAATTATTGAAATTAATGTTTTAATATTATATATGTTATATAACAATTCTCTAATCATATTACAGTGAATGAGTATTTAGTTTTATAATTATTGAAATCATTGTTTTAATCACATTAAAAAAAAAAAAAAGAAATCATTGTTTTAATAATATATTACAATCCTCTCATTAATAATAAACTAATTAATATAAATTATATTATAGTCCGTGAGTATTTGATTTTATAATCATTGAAATCAATGTTTTAATATTATATAACAATTCTCTAATTAATAATAAACTAATTAATATAAATTATATTACAGTCCGTGAGTATTTAATTATAAATCATTGAAATCAATGTTTTAATATTATATAACAATTTTGTAATTAATAATATAATAAACTAATTAATACAAATTATATTACAGTCGGTGAGTATTCAATTTTATAATTATTGAAATCAATGTTTTATATTATATAACAATTCTCTAATTAATAATAAACTAATCAATATAAATTATATTACAGTCGGTGAGTATTTAATTTTATAATTATTGAAGTCAATGTTTTAATATTACGTAACAATTCTCTAATCAATAATAAACTAATCAATATAAATTATATTACAGCGAGTGAGTATTTAATTTTATAATTATTGAAATCAATATTTTAATATTATCTAACAATTCTCTAATTAATAATAAACTAATCAATATAAATTATATTACAGTTAGTGAGTATTTAATTTTATAATTATTGAAGTCAATATTTTAATATTATATAACAATTTTCTTATAAATAATAAATTAATCAATATAAATTATATAACAGTTGGTGAGTATTTAATTTTATAATTATTGAAATCAATGTTTTTAATATTATATAACAATTTTCTTATTAATAATATAAATTATATTACAGTTAGTGAGTATTCAATTTTATAATTATTGAAATCAATGTTTTATATTATATAACAATTCTCTAATTAATAATAAACTAATCAATATAAATTATATTACAGTTGGTGAGTATTTAATTTTATAATTATTATATAACAATTCTCTAATTAATAATAATCTAATCAATAAAAATTATATTACAGTTAGTGAGTATTTAATTTTATAATTATTGAAGTCAATATTTTAATATTATATAACAATTCTCTAATCAATAATAAACTAATCAATATAAATTATATAACAGTCAGTGAGTATTTAATTTTATAATTATTGAAATCAATATTATCGCGTCAGTCACTTTAAAAAAAAAAATCAATATTATATAACAATTTTCTTATTGATAATATAAATTATATTACAGTGAGTGAGTATTTAATTTTATAATTATTGAAATCAATGTTTTAATATTATATAACAATTCTATAACCAATAATAAACTAATATAAATTATATTACAGTTAGTGAGTATTTAATTTTATAATTATTGAAATCAATGTTTTAATATTATATTACTAATCAATATAAATTATATTACAGTGAGTGAGTATTTAATTTTATAATTATTGAAATCAATGTTTTAATATTATATATGTTATATAACAATTCTCTAATCAAATAATAAACTAATTAATATAAATTATATTACAGTGAGTAAGTATCTAATTTTATAATTATTGAAATCAATGTTTTATATTATATAATGATTCTCTAATTAATAATAAACTAATCAATATAAATTATATTACAGTTAGTGAGTATTTAATTTTATAATTATTGAAATCAATATTTTAATATTATATAACAATTCTCTAATCTAATCAATATAAATTATATTACAGTCAGTGAGTATTTAAATTTATAATTATTATAATTATTGAAATCAATGTTTTAATATTATATAACAATTCTCTAATTATTATAAACTAGTGAGTATTTAATTTTATAATTATTATAATAATTGAAATTAATATTTTAATAATATATAACAATTCTTTATTTAATAATAAACTAATCATTATAAATCATATTACAGCAAGTGAGTATTTAATTTTATAATTAGTGAAATCAATGTTTTAATATTATATAACAATTCTCTAATTAATAATAAACTAATCAATATAAATTATATTACATCAAGTGAGTATTTAATTTTATAATTATTGAAGTCAATATTTTAATAACAATTCTCTAATCAATATAAATTATATTACAGTGAGTGAGTATTTAATTTTATAATTATTGAAATCAATGTTTATATTATACAACAATCTTCTAATTAATAATAAACTAATCAATATATTATAGTGAGTGAGTATTTAATTTTATAATTTTTAAAATCAATGTTCTAATATTATATAACAATTCTTTAATTAATAATATAATAAACTAATCAATATAAATTATATTATAGCAAGTGAGTATTTAATTTTATAATTATTGAAATTAATGTTTTATATATAATACAACAATTCTCTAATTAATAATAAATTAATCAATATAAATTATATTACAGTCAGTGAGTATTTAAATTCGTAATTATTATAATTATTGAAATCAATGTTTTAATATTATATAACAGTTCAATTATCTAATCAATATTAAAATAATTAATAAAAATTATATTACAGCAAGTGAGTATTTAATTTTAGAATTATTGAAGTCAATATTTTAATATTATATAACAATACTCTTATCAATAAAAATTATATTACAGTGAGTGAGTATTTAATTTTATAATTATTGAAATCAATGTTTTATATTATACAACAAT
Source organism: Diversispora epigaea (assembly GCA_003547095.1). Taxonomy (NCBI): domain Eukaryota; kingdom Fungi; phylum Glomeromycota; class Glomeromycetes; order Diversisporales; family Diversisporaceae; genus Diversispora; species Diversispora epigaea. The sequence goes on along the minus strand of PQFF01000023.1, from coordinate 168,094 downwards.
CCTTTAGTCAATGATAAACTAATTAATATAAATTATATTATAGTGAGTGAGTATTTAATTTTATAATTTTTGAAATCAATGTTCTAATGTTATATAACAATTCTTTAATTAATAATATAATAAACTAATCATATAAATTATATTACAGCAAGTTAGTATTTAATTTTATAATTATTGAAATTAATGTTTTATATATATAATACAACAATTTTCTAATCAATAATAAAATAATCAATATAAATTATTTGCAGTAAGTGAGTATTTAATTTTATAATTATTGAAATTAATGTTTCAATATTATATAACAATTCAATTCTCTAATCAATAATAAACTAATTAATATAAATTATAATTAATAATAAATTAATCAATAAAAATTATATTACAGTTCGTGAGTATTTAATTTTATAATTATTGAAATCAATGTTTTAATAGAATAATAAAAATTCTAACAATTCTCAAATCAATAATAAATTAATTAATATAAATCATATTACAGTGAGTAAGTATTTAATTTTATAATTATTTGAATCAATATTTTAATATTATATAACAATTCTATAATCAGTAATAAAATAATCAATATAAATTATATTACAGCGAGTATTTAATTTCATTATTATTGAATCCAATATTTTAATATTACAATTCTCTAATCAATAATAAACTAATCAATATAAATTATATTACAGTTCGTAAGTATTTAATTTTATAATTATTAAAATCAATATTTTAATATTATATAACAATTCTCTATTTACTAATAAACTAATCAATATAAATTATATTACAGTCCGTGAGTATTTAATTTTATAATGATTGAAATCAATATTTTAATATTATATAACAATTCTCTAATCAATAATAAACCAATCAATATAAATTATATTACAGCCTGTAAATATTTAATTTTATTATTATTGAAATCAATTTTAATATTATATAACAAGTTTCTAATCAATAAACTAATCAATATAAATTATATTACAGTAAGTGAGTATTCAATTTTTTAATCATTGAAATTAATGTTTTAATATTATATAACAATTCTCTAATCAATAACAGTTAGTAAGTATTTAATTTTATAATTATTGAAATCAATGTTTTAATATTATATAACAATTCTCTAATTAATAATAAATTAATCAATATAAATTATATTATAGTGAGTGAGTATTTAATTTTATAATCATTAAAATCAATGTTTTAATATTATATCACAATTCTCAAATCAATTATAAACTAATCAATATAAATTATGTTACAGTCGGTGAGTATTTAATTTTATAATTATTAAAATCAACGTTTTAATATTATATAATAATAAAATAATCAATATAAATTATATTACAGTTCGTGAGTATTTAATTTTATTATTATTGAAATCAATGTTATAATATTATATAACAATTCTCTAATCAATATAAAATATTTGCAGGGAGTAAGTTTTTAATTTCATAATTATTGAAATCAATTTGCTAATCAATAATAAACTAATCAATACAAATTATATTATAGTTAGTAAGTATTTAATTTTATAATTATGGTTTATATTATATAATAATTTTCTAATTAATAATAAGTTGATTAATATAAATTATATTGATGCAAATTATATTACAGCTTGTAAGTATTTAATTTTATAATTATTAATATCAATATTTTATAATATTATATAACAAGTTTCTAATTAATAAACCAATTAATATATATTATATTACAGTGAGTAAGTATTTAATTTATAATTATTGAAATTAATGCTTTAATATTATTTAACAATTCTCTAATTAATAATAAACTAATCAATATAAATTATATTACAGTTAGTGAGTATTTAGTTTTTATTCACACATTGAATGATCAAAAATTGGCAAATTTTTGATACAAATTGGTTACAAATCCACTACAAATTGGCTACCTATTTGTGTATCACCCTGCTTATTTACATATCATCTACAAATCTTCCTGCCTATTTGCATATCATCTACAAATTTTCCTGCCTATTTGCACCAAAAATTTTGTTTGTTTTTCTTTATTCAACCTGTGATAATTATTGAAATCAATGCTTTATATCATATAACAATTCCTTACTAATAATAAACTAATTAATATAAATTGCATTATAGTGAATAAGTATTTAATTTTTAATATTATATAATAATTTTCTAATCATTAATAAACTAATCAATATAAATTATATTACAGTCCGTAAGTATTTAATTTTGTAATTATTGAAATCAATATTTTAATAAATAATAAACTAATCAATATAAATTATATTATAGCAAGTGAGTATTCAATTTTATAATTATTGAAATCAATATTTTAATATTATATATTATATAACAATTCTCTAATCAATATTAATTATTACAGTCCGTAAGTATTTAATTTTATAATTATTGTTTTAATATTACTAATTCTCTAATTAATAATAAACTAATTAATATAAATTTTATTACAGTCCGTGAGTATTTAATTTTATAATTAGTGAAATCAATGTTTTAATATTATATAATTCTCTAATTAACAATAAACTAATTAATATAAATTATATTATAGTTCGTGAGTATTTAATTTTATAATTAGTGAAATCAATGTTATAATATTATATAACAATTTTCTAATTAATAATAAACTAATCAATATAAATTATATTACAGTGAGTGAGTATTTAATTTTATAATTATTAAAATCAACATTTTATTATTATATAACAATTCTCTAATTAACAATAAACTAATTAATATAAATTATGTTACAGTTAGTGAGTATTTAATTTTATAATCATTGAAATTAATATTTTAATATTATATAACAATTCTCTAATTAACAATAAACTAATTAATATAAATTATATTATAGTTAGTGAGTATTTAATTTTTTAATCATTGAAATCAATGTTTTAATATTATATAACAATTTTCTAATCAATAATAAACTAATTAATATAAATTATGTTACAGTCGGTGAGTATTTAATTTTATAATTATTAAAATCAACATTTTATTATTATGTAACAATTCTCTAATCAATAATAAATTAATCAATATAAATTATATTACAGTCGGTGGGTATTTAATTTATAATTATTGAAGTCAATATTTTAATATTATATAACAATTCTCTAATCAATAATAAATTAATCAATATAAATTATATTACAGTTCGTGAGTATTTAATTTTATAATTATTGAAGTCAATATTTTAATATTATATAACAATTCTCTAATCAATAATAAACTAATCAATATAAATTATATTATAGTGAGTGAGTATTTAATTTTATAATTATTAAAATCAATGTTTTAATATTATAACAATTCTCTAATCAATAATAAACCAATCAATATAAATTATATTACAGTTGGTGGATATTTAATTTATAATTATTGAAATCAATGCTTTAATATTATTTAACAATTCTCTAATCAATAATAAACTAATCAATATAAATTATATTATAGTGAGTGAGTATTTAATTTTATAATTGTTGAAATCAATGTTTTAATATTATATAACAATTTTCTAATCAATAAGAAACTAATTAATATATAAATTTGTATTACAGCAAGTAAATATTTAATTTTATAATTATTGAAATTAATGTTTTAATATTATATAACAATTCTCTAATCAATAATAAACTAATTAATATAAATTATATTACAGTGAGTGAGTATTTAATTTTATAATTATTGAAATTGATGTTTAAATATAATATATCAATTATTTAATCAATAATAAACTAATCAATATAAATTATTTATAGGAAGTAAGTATTTAATTTCATAATTATTGAAATCAATGTTATAATATTATATAACAATTCTCTAATCAATATAAATTATTTACAGGGAGTAAGTATTTGATTTCATAATTATTGAAATCAATATTCCAATCAATAATAAACTAATTAATACAAATTATATCACAGTTAGTAAGTATTTAATTTTATAATTATGATTTATATTATATAACAATTCTCTAATCAATAATAAACTAATCAATATAAAATTATCAATACAAATTATATTACAGCCTGTGAGTATTTAATTTTATAATTATTAATGTCAATATTTTAATATTATATAACAAGTTTCTAATTAATAAACCAATTAATATATATTATATTACAGTGAGTGAGTATTTAATTTTATAGTTATTGAAATAAATGTTTCAATATTATATAACAATTCTCTAATTAATCACTATAAAACACTATAAATTATATTACAGTTAGTGAGTATTTTGTTTTTATTGAAATCAATGTTTTATATCATATAACAATTCCTAATTAATAATAAGCTAATTAATATAAATTGTATTATAGTGAGTGAGTATTTAATTTTTAATATTATATAATAATTTTTAATCATTAATAAACCAATTAATATAAATTTTATTACAGTCGGTGAGTATTTAATTTTATAATTATTAAAATCAATGTTTATATAATGCAACAATTCTCTAATTAATAATAAACTAATCAATATAAATTATATTACAGTTCGTGAGTATTTAATTTTATAATTATTGATATCAATGTTTTCATATTATATAACAATTCTCTAATCAGTAATAAACTAACCAATATAAATTATGTACAGGGAGTAAGTATTTAATTTTATAATTATTGAAATCAATATTTTATATTATATAACAATTTTCCAATCAATAATAAACTAATTAATACAAATTATATTACAGCTAGTAAGTATTTAATTTTATAAGTATTGAAATTAATGGTTTATATTAAATAACAATTCTCTAATTAATATTAAACTAATCAATATAAATTATATTACAGTCTGTGAGTATTTAATTTTATAATAAATCAATGTTTTAATAATATATTACAATCTTCATTAATAATAAACTAATCAATATAAATTATATTACAGTCCGTGAGTATTTGATTTTGTAATTATTGAAATCAATGTTTTAAATGAATTGAGGCGAGATCTTACTTTTCAGTTCAAAAAAAAAAAAGAAATCAATGTTTTAATATTATATAACAATTCTCTAATCAATGATTAATTAATCAATAAAAATTATATTACAGTTTGTAAATATTTAATTTTATAATTATTATATCAATATTTTAATATTATATAACAATTCTCTAACTAATAATAAACTAATTAATATAAATTATATTATAGCAAGTGAGTATTTAATTTTATAATTATTGAAGTCAATATATAACAATTTTCTCATCAATAAAAACTAATCATTATAAATTATATTATAGTGAGTGGTATTTAATTTTATAATTATTAAAATTAATGTTTTAATATTATATAATACAACAATTCTCTAATTAATAATAAACTAATTACATATGGGCTAATTTTCGGAATGAAATTTTATATTATACTATATTATAATATAATATGTAAAATTTTTGACCCATATGAATATAAATTACAGTCAGTGAGTATTTGATTTTAATATTATGTAACAATTCTCTAATTAATAATAAATTAATCAATATAAATTATATTACAGTGAGTAAGTATTCAATTTTATAATTATTGAAATCAATTTTCTAATCAATATTAAACTTATCAATATAAATTATTTACAGTTCGTGAGTATTTAATTTCATAATTATTGAAATCAATGTTTTAATATTATAACAATTCTCCAATTAATAATAAACTTAAACTAATCAATATAAATTACATTACAGTTAGTGAGTATTTAATTTTATAATTATTGAAATCAATGTTTTAATATTATATAACAATTCTCTAATCAATAATAAACCAATCAATATAAATTATATTATAGCAAGTGAGTATTCAATTTTATAATTATTGAAATCAATATTTTAATATTATATATTATATAACAATTCTCTAATCAATATTAATTATTATAGTCCGTAAGTATTTAATTTTATAATTATTGTTTTAATATTATCAATTCTCTAATTAATAATAAACTAATTAATATAAATTTTATTACAGTCGGTGAGTATTTAATTTTATAATTATTGAATTCAATGTTTTAATATTATATAACAATTCTTTAATTAATAATAAATTAATCAATATAAATTATATTACAGTGAGTGAGTATTTAATTTTATAATTATTGAAATCAATGTTTTAATTAATAATAAACTAATTAATATAAATTATATTACAGTTAGTGAGTATTTAATTTTATAATTATTGAAATCAATGTTTTAATATTATATAACAATTCTCTAATTATCGCGGTTTTCAAATTAGTGCGATCATGTGATGTAAATCGATTTTTATAAAAATCGAATACCGAATACAAAACCATATGATATATATAAAAGTATTTGTATTACATATGATTTACAGATTAAACAAATATTAATGATAGATGAGTCATCTGCACATCTATTTATTGCATTTTGATCTTTTTTTTAATGCCTTTGTATATAGTCTTTATACTGATTACAAAATGACTAAAAACTGATTACAAAACGACTAAAACCGATTACAAAACGACTAAAAATGATTACTATTGATTACCTTGCGAATACATTTACTTATTTGATTAAAAAGGCTTTCTATAACCTTTATATTTACAAATATATATATATTTTTTTATTTTTAACATAATATTTGTTATATTTTTAATAAATAAATCTTTGAAATCAAGTTATTTTATTACATATATGATTTTATTGATTTTATTTTATTATAATAATTATAATAAATATATTTTTGGCAAGAAGAGATAACTGTTTAATAGATATGATTCGATATTGTATTATTTTATATCAAGTTATTGGGTTTAATAAAGAAATAATATAGATATTTGATTTTTGTCGAGCGGAAGTCACGTTATTTTCGAATTACGTGACAAATTTTTATTGGTTAAAAAATGATCATCGATCACATGAGATCAGTCGTTTCGTCACATTACAAATTTTTATTGGTTAAAATGATCATTAATCATGTGATATTTGTTTATTGGTATTCGAATACAAATAAATTATATTAACTGATTTTTTTACATGATCGCACTAATTTGAAAACCGCGATAATAATAAACTAATCAATATAAATTATATTACAGTTAGTGAGTATTCAATTTTACAATTATTAAAATCAATGTTTTATATTATATAACAATTCTTTAATTAATAATAAACTAATAAATATAAATTACATCACAGTCGGTGAGTATTTAATTTTATAATTATTGAAATCAATGTTTTAATATTATTATATATAGCAATCCTCTAATCAATAATAAAATAAACTAATCAATATAAATTACATTATAGCGAGTGAGTATTTAATTTTATAATTATTAAAATCAATGTTTTATATTTTATAACAATTCTCTAATAATAAACTGATCAATATAAATTATTATTTACAGTGTGTGAGTATTTAATTTCATAATTATTGAAATAAATATTTTAATAATAAACTAATTAATATAAATTATATTACAGTCTGTAAGTATTTAATTTTATAATTATTGAAATCAATGTTTTATATTATATAACAATTCTCTAATTAATAATAAACTAATCAATATATTACAGTGAGTGAGTATTTAATTTTATTATTATTGAAATCAATGTTTTAATATTATATTACGATTTTCTAATTAATATTAAACTTATCAATATAAATTATATTACAGTGAGTGAGTATTTAATTTCATAATTAGTTAAATCAATGTTTTATATTATATCAAAATTTTCTAATCAATATAAATTATATCATAGTTAGTGAGTATTTAATTTTATAATTATTGAAATCAATTCTTTATTAATATTATAACAATTCTCCAATTAATAATAAACTAATCAATATAAATTATATTACAGTGAGTAAGTATTTAATTTTATAATTATTGAAATCAATGTTTTACAATTCTCTAATTAATAATAAACTAATTAATATAAATTATATTACAGTGAATGAGTATTTAATTTTATAATTATTGAAATCAATGTTTTAATATTATATAACAATTTTCTTATTAACAATAAACTAATCAATATAAATTATATTACAGTGAGTGAGTATTTAATTTTATTATTATTGAAATCAATGTTTTAATATTATATTACAATTCTCTAATTAATATTAAACTAATCAATATAAATTATATTACAGTGAGTGAGTATTTAATTTTATAACTAGTGAAATCAATGTTTTAATATTATATAACAATTCTTTAATTAATAATAAACTAATCAATATAAATTATGTTACAGTAAGTGAGTATTAAATTTTTTAATCATTGAAATTAATATTTTAATTTATATAACAATTTTCTAATCAATAATAAACTAATTAATATATAAATTATATTACAGCAAGTAAATATTTTATTTTATAATTATTGAAATCAATGCTTTAATATTATATAACAATTCTCTAATCAATAATAAACTAATCAATAACAGTTAGTGAGTATTAGTATTTAATTTTATAATTATTGAAATCAATGTTTTAATATTATATAACAATTTTCTTATTAATAATATAAATTATATTACAGTCTGTGAGTATTCAATTTTATAATTATTGAAATCAATGTTTTAATATTATATAACAATTCTCTAATCAATAATAAACTAATCAATATAAATTATATTACAGTTTGTGAGTATTCAATTTTATAATTATTGAAATCAATGTTTTAATATTATATAACAATTCTCTAATTAATAATAAACTAATCAATATAAATTTATTTTAGTGAGTGAGTATTCAATTTGTAATTATTGAAAAAAATATGTTTTAATATTATATAACAATTCTTTAATCAATAATAAACCAACCAATATAAATTATATTACAGTGAGTGAGTATGCAATTTATAATTATTGAAATCAATGTTTTGGATTATATAACGATTCTCTAATTATTATTATTACAAATTATATTACAGTTAGTGAGTATTCAATTTACAATTATTGAAATCAATGTTTTAATATTATATGACAATTCAATATTCTAATCAATAATAAACTAATCAATATAAATTATATTATAGTTTGTGAGTATTTCATTTTATAATTATTGAAATCAATGTTTTAATATTATATAACAATTCTCTAATCAATATAAATTATATTACAGTGAGTGAGTATTTAATTTAATTATTGAAATCAATGTTTTAATATTTATAACAATTGTCTGATCAATAATAAACTAATCAATATAAATTATATTACAGTGTGTAAGTATTTAACTTTATAATTATTGGAATCAATGTTTTAATATTATCTAACTGTTCTCTAATTAATAATAAACTAATCAATATAAATTATATTATAGTGAGTGAGTATTTAATTTTATAATTATTGAAATCAATATTTTAATAAATAATAAACTAATCAATATAAATTATATTATAGCAAGTGAGTATTCAATTTTATAATTATTGAAATCAATGTTTATATTCTCTAATCAATAATAAACTAATCAATATAAATTGTATTACAGTTAGTGAGTATTCAATTTTGTAATTATTGAAATTAATGTTTTAATATTATATAACAATTCTCTAATCAATAATAAAATAAACTAATCAATATAAATTATTTACAGTCAGTGAGTATTTAATTTTATAATTATTGAAATCAATGTTTTAATATTATATAATAATTCTCTAATCAATAATAAACTAATTAATATAAATTATATTACAGTCGGTGAGTATTCAATTTTATAATGAAATCAATTTAATATTATAACAATTCTCTAATCAATAATAAACTAATCAATATAAATTATATTACAGCGAGTGAGTATTTAATTTTATAATTATTGAAATCAATGTTTTAATTAATATTATATAACAATTCTCTAATCAAGAATAAACTAATCAATATAAATTATTTACAGCAAGTGAGTATTTAATTTTATAATTATTGAAATCAATGTTTTAATATTATATAACAATTCTTTAATTAATAATATAATATTACAGTCGGTGAGTATTTGATTTTGTAATTATTGAAATCAATGTTTTAATATTATAATAATAGATCTCTTATCAATTATCAACAATATTTTTAGTTATTTTAAAGAATGTACCAGTCAATTTCAAAATGAATTTGATAAATGGACAAGTGAAGATAAAGAAATTGATAAATTTATTCAACAAATACAATTAAATGCAAGATATAAAGAAATTATTGAGTGGATTCCATTTAACAGCCTTGAAAATGTCATATACCTTGCTAAAGGAGGTTTTGGTACAGTATACAAAGCAGAATGGCTTAATGGATTTATTCTTGATTGGGATTATGAAAAAAAAAAGTGGGATAGATTTGGTAAAAAAACTGTTTGCTTAAAAAGTCTTGATAATCTCATAAATAAAAATGAATTTTTGCAAGAGGTAAATATTTTATGTTATTTAATTTTTTATTATTTTAATTATATTTGATTTATACTAATAAATATTTTAGATTAAAAATCAACTTAAATTTCGAGGTAAACGGGCAATTTCTATATATGGAATCACTAAAAATTCAACAAAAAATGAATATATGATGGTTATGGATTATGCAAAACATGGAAGTCTTCGAGAAATGTTGAATAACAAGTATAAAAAATTAACTTGGAGTAAAAAATCTTCTATCTTATTATCTATTGTAGATGGACTTAAAAATATCCATGAAATGGGCTTAATGCATAAAGATTTTCATTCTGGTAATATAGTTTGTCATAATTTTAAATTAAGTTATATTACTGATTTTGGATTGTGCAAACCAGTTTCAGAAAATGATCCAGAAAAAATTTATGGTGTAATTCCATATATGGCACCTGAGACATTTCTTAGAGGAAAATACACTCAAAAATCTGATATTTATTCTTTTGGTATGGTTATGTTAGAAGTTCTAACTAGTTATCCACCATATTATAATAGTTCACATGATGCAAATCTTGTAATGGAAATTTGCAAAGGGTGTAAACCTGAAATTAAGTGTGAAATTCCTCAATTTTTCAAAGAAATAATGGAAAAATGCTGGAATTTTGAACCTCGCAATCGTCCAACTGCTAAAGAATTGGAATCTCAACTTAAAAAATATTCTTATTATAATGAAATACGAATACAAGTTAGAACAGCAAATAAATCAAACAAGAATTTTATTCAATATAATTCAAATGAAATGCATCCTGAAGCAATATATATAAGTAGACATTTGCCTTTTCTGAAATCAAAAAAAATTGAAGATAATACACATGGCAAGTGCCTATATTTTTTAGCAATAAATGAATGATAAAATATTTATATTAATTATTATTTTAGATACAAAACAATGTGATTTTGTAATTCCTGATGATATAAGTGAGTATTGTATTTCTTGAATCATTTGTTTAATACATTTATCTAATTGAAATTAACAAACTTTAAATTTTGCATAGTTGATGAAAATGAAATTCAGGAAAATTAGTCTTTAATTTGTTGGGAATTTATTATTTTTTTTTAGCCTTGATGTTATTGTACAACTTTTGTATTTTCTCTAAATTGTTTATTCATTTATTTTATTATATTACATTTTATTATTTTATTTGATCACTGGAATTATAGAGTATAGCTTTGTTTAAATCAAAGCAGATCAGCATGTAATCATCTAAAATAAAGCATTATTGTCTTGATATTTCAAAAAATCTTTATATTTGGAATTATTTATTATTTGTGTTTATGCATTTTATAAGTTGGAGAGAAGATTTAAAGCAATTTTTCGGAAAGATTTTTGGAGATAATTTTCTTCAAGAATTTGAAACAGTGTAAAGGTAAACTGAAAATCTATATATATGAGTTAACTTTCTTTTTTAACTTTTATGATTGATGTATAAATAAACAAGACAGTTGATTGAAAATCAAGTACTATTTATTATATCTTCACTGTGTATAAACTCATATATGAATGTTCTTTTCTATCAAAAATAAGAATATGTTTATTGCTATTGATGAGAGATAAAATTTAATAAATACACAATTATTTTTTAGAACAAAAATTGGTGAATTTTTATAATAAAAAGTAAAAATTACATCATGTATCATTATTATCTTTTATAATCATCTTTCATAATTATCTCTATGAAGGTGGCATGCAATTGGATATTGTTGAGTAATTAATAAAACAAAGAATAATATATTAGCAAGTTTATAGTGTTCACTAGGAGTTGTATTGGTGAAGTTTATAAAATTTAATATTCAAATTATCCATCCATTTATTTATTTATATTTCATAGAATATGTCAAATTTTAAATTAAAAGAATATTTACCGATTTAGTGCAGTATCATCAGAAATTCTTTGGGAATTAGAAAGCATAGATCAAAGTAAAAAGTGAGAAGGTTAGGGCAAAACAAGCTCAAATATAGAAAATATAGATTCACTTTGTAAAGTGATAAATATTAAAATATTTTATTCTTAAATAATAGAAATTGAAAAACATAAATCAATAAAATGATAAATTAAGAATTTTCACAAAAGAATGAAGTTTCTAGAGGGAAATGATATTTAGAATGAGTTTGTTTAACAAGAAACAAGTAAAAATACATTGTGCTTATTAAAAAATTCTTTTCCAGATAATGCAAAAATGAAGTGTTGTTAGTTTTTTTATAAAAATTAAGTCATTTCTTGAAAATTTTTATTAATTTTAATTCAAATTAAAAAATCTGTATAATATTGACAGTTTTTTTTTTGAATTTACATGATTCATCAAATTATCAAAGTGTTCTCAATTAATTATTTATTTATTTTATACAGTATAATTATGTATTTTCTTTAACAGTTCATAGAAAAATTATAATACATAAATTAACAGTACAATTAAAGAAAAATGGATAAGGTAACTACCAGCTATTATGAGCTCTCATTTTTGATATGAACCAATCCTTAATGGTAGCAATTCCTTTGACTGTGGTAAGGATCTCAAATATTCTGTTCTCTGTTTAGCATAATTCTACCAGAAAAATAACCATTATTACTAAACATAATGTTTAATAATACATAAACAGTTTTTCTGATTGGTTGTATAAATATTCGGAATATTAATTATGGGAAACTTGTTCGTTTCCTCTTCTTTCCATTATTAACTAGTCATGCCCAAACAAGTTCTTTTTGACAAATTCGTTTAATCTCATACAAATACAAATTGTAGGCATCATTATGACATTTTAGAAATCCCACAAAACGCAGATCGGAAATCAATTAAATCAATTTTATAAATTATCAAAGAAATATCACCCCGATGCAAATTTGAATGAAACCGCATATTCAAAGTTTTTACAAATTAGCGAAGCATGCTCCATATTGATTGATGATCAAAGTAGGGGGAAATGCGATCGTTCAATACAAAAGTCAATTTGATATAGTATAGAAATTCAGCAAACCCACAAATTCATTCTTCACATCATTTTACTCTAAAGACAAAATTCCGGAGTTCATCATCAACATCAGAGACCAAATTTAAAATTTAATTTTCATGAACATTATAAAAGAACTAAGAGCTAAAGCAGCGGCTGAATGGGATAGATTAAATAATGTTTACAAGTTCAAAATATTAGACTTATAAGATTAATTTTATTTTTAAGTGGTTTGTTCTGGTGGACCATTTTTGCATTCAATTCATCTCGGGATTGTAATGAATATATAAATCATTTTGATGGTAACGATGGATATAAAATATAAAAATATAAAAAATATAAAAAATATAAAAAATATAAAAAATATAAAAAAATGACAATTATTGAATTTTTAATTTCATTAATTGTATTATTATATTTATTTCAAGTTCAAAGGAGGTGGAGAGATTATTCGTGATTAAATGATTTCCTATAAAAAAAAATTTTCAAAAAAAAATAATGATTAAATAAAGGTAAAAAAAATTAATATAAAGAAATTATTATTATATAATATTGTACAAAAAAAACTTATAAAAATTATATTAACCAATAAGATAAATAATAATATGGAATTATATTATATTTCCACAATTTTCACCTCATAACTTTATATGCATAATATGCAAATACTTTCTTCTAATCTTTATTAAATTTTTTTTTTACATGGTATAAATAATAAACATTCTAGAAAAGACAATGGCTCTGCCAAGCCAATCCTGAAATTTATAATGAAATATAATGAAATATAATATTATTATATTAAAATGAATTATAATATTATTATATTAAATGATTTTGATATCACACTTAGAAATAATTCCTGTCTCGATAAGTAAACCCAAAATAATGCCCAATGAACCAAAAACAAATAATACTGAAGCTAGAATTATAGAATTCCATGGAACTAGATAATAATATGTTAGTAATATATATGAATGAAATGAATATTTTTATTCTAAGCTGGGCATCAATATACTCCATTCGAATATAATTTCGAGAATTTGGAAACCTCTCATTTTATTATATTTTTATTTTGAATAGTAAGCAAATCGGAAAATTTAGATGACTAAATAAGGGTGAAAGAATCATGTGAAGAATTTATTAAGATCGATTTTTTTTAAAAAATTCAAAATCCCAAATGGCTTATGATAACAATGGCGAATTGATTACTCTTTTTCAAAGGATTGGTTTAACCGAACAACGTACCAAAGATACCGCTAAAAATAAAAAAAAATTGCACCAACTTTAGACTATTATCGAAGCTGGTTTTATTCAAAATGTTTGTGATAAATTTGTCGGTGCATTACACTTGTGAACAAGGACGTTTCACAGATGTACAATTTATTAATACCTCACCTCGATCTTAATCTTTATTCGGAATTAATATTTTTTTAAAAAAGGAAATTGTTTACGTAGCACTACTTGACTAATTATCATGTCTGATATTATATTGTCACAAATATCATTTCGTCTTTGTCTGTTCTCAGTAAATTAAATTTTTTTTAAAAAAATCGGAAAAACTGCTGCTTATATGGAAAAATCAAATAGCAATAGACCAAATGTATCTAATGATCGTATAGTATTGAATGTTGGTGGTATTAAGGTAAATAAATTTATTTTTATTAAAAATTATTATTATTAATTATCATTTAAATTATTATTAAAAATTATTTAAATTATTAAAATTATTATTTAAATCATTAATAAATTATTATTAATTATTTAAATTATTAAATTATTAAATTATTAAATTATTATTTAAATTATTATATTATTAAATTATTATTTAAATTATTATATTATTAAATTATTATTTAAATAATTATTTAAAATTATAATAATTTAGTATGAAACATATCGATCAACTTTAACCGCTTATCCCGATACACTTTTGGGTACAATGTTTCAAGAAAGAAATAAAAGTTTACTTGTACCAACCAATGAAAATGAATATTTTTTCGATCGAGATGGTCTCATATTTCGTTATATTATTCAATTTTATCGTACCGGTGAAATTTTTTGGGCGGAAGAAACAAATTTTATTTATGAACCCACTCAAAATGTTTATGTTAATCGAAGAGAGTTAGAATTAGAATTAGATTATTTTCAAGTTCCTTATCCCGGATTTGGTGGTAGTATAGGGGGGATAGATGAATTTGGAGTAGTAGAGTTAGTTGATGGATTTTTAAATGCTTTAGATAATGTGGCTTATCATATTATTAAAAAATATCATGCTACAATAAAAATTCAATTTAGATTAGGAATGATTGATTACGATGATGTTGATCAAGATATGGTATCTTCAGTTAGTGAATTATTATTACCTTTTAAATTAGTTGGTTATAAAATACTTTGTAAATTTGATAAAGAAATTGCTGCTTATTTATTGAAAAATCATAAATCGATAGATTCTAGAGTTATGAAAAGAACCAATAAGGGTTATTATGAAATTAGGTTATCTATGAAAGATTTTAATAGTTTAGATGATCAATTAGTATTTAAATATTCTAAATTATCTAAAGTTGTTGATCCTTCAAAGATAATATCCATCACTTCTGACACTTTTAACAATGATGAAAATAATGAAAATAATTATGAAGATAATTAATAAATATTATAAATTTATTCTCAATAAAAAGAAAAGGTTTCCGCTTATTTGTCATCAAGAAAAACGTTGACAGAATTTTTATTCTCATTTTTATATTTTTTTTTAAGAACGTATAAATAGTGTAAATATATTAATATTGAAATACCTTTCTTTCCTTTTATTAAATGAAATTAATATATTTATAACTGATAACTAATTCAAGATTATTTTTTTAAAAAAAATATTCAACATCTCGTAATATCTCTGGAGTTATATAAGATCATACAATCATACACCAAAAATATTTTTCTTTTATTTTACTCAATCTAAAATCTGAAATTAAAATTATATGATAAAATATTTCTAGGATGAATATTTAATTAATGAAATATTTGAAAAGTCAAATGTTAAACTTCATAAATAATTTAATTTCTTTTTCCAATAATATTTTCCTGAATATAACATAAAACCTTTATTCTTGAGTGAGTTATCATCTAAATAATAATATATTAATTAAATTGATTTTTTTCTGAATCTATGTTCATTAAATAAACTAGTTTATAAAAGGGTAATTTTTATTATTTTCCCGGGATAATATTTTTTTATTAGTTATAATATAAATCTAGCCAAATAAGCTAAAAATTAAAAATTAAATGGTTGACTACGCGTTTTATTATTATTAAAAGATTTTTATTGCATATAAATAATAGAATGAAGAAGTTGACTACATGGTAGACTCACAAGAAAGTATGCAACATCTATTTACATTTCTACATTTTAATACTGCTGAATTATCTCGCTTTGAAAAAAGTTTGGAACTTGGCCTAGTTGGGATTTTAACATTACATTGATAAGGTCATCCAAGAATTTTAAATCCATTATCTCTTTAGGCTACAATGAATTCCTTATAACACAAATAGCTGATGGTGGATACAGCACAGTGTATTCCGCTAAATTAAAAAAAAACGGGAGAAAATCTTATTAGAGTTTTGATAAACGGAAGTAGGCATATACATATGCAAATAAAAAAGTTGTTTTAAAAGAATTAAATAACTCTAGAATGATATATCTAGATTTCTCAAAGAGATATGTGTGTTTTATAGAAGATTAAAATAATTTTTGTCCTTAAAAAATTTATTTGCTTATATTGCAGATTAATAATATAATTCTTAATATTTTCAATCCTTATATTGTTGTATTGAAATTCTTCTGCACAATATTACATTATTATAGAATTATTTAAAAATGACTTAAGGTGAAAAACCAACATCGAAAGTCCTTTTTACCTTATATGAAAAAAAATTGGTTTTTCTGACCAACTTTAACATAACTTAATCATATATTTCTGTGTTTCTGGATCTTGAGTAATTCCATAAAATCGAATTGAAGTATAACCACCTTTTAAGTGAATTGAAATCTAAATAATATATATTTTCTTTTTAATTTATTATATGATTTGGCACACAAATTTGCAGATTAATTAAAAATATTTTTCGTCATTTAAACTTGTAAAATTATCAAACCTTTTAAATACTAAACCATCATCAAAAAGTGTACCCATTGTTGATTTATGGTATTCCATTCTTGAATTGGTCCATCAATCCACCTAGCTAAATGTATTGTTTTGCTATGCTATTTGTTTAATATATTTTAATCTATCATAAGGTATCCATTATATTGCTTCAAATCTATCATCAGCAATTAGTTGATGAATTTTTTCTATTATATCATTACCACTTGTTCATTTGTCAGAATCATTTAATGTTTGGAGTTGCATGGTTGGCACCAATTCGGGTCTTGGGGCATTACGTTCATTTGTTTGCTTAAAATGTATAATTCTACTATTTTATTAAAGACGCGTTTATTATAAAATTTAGGATTAGGGTTGGTTACTTTAGGTTTGCCTATTACTACCACAATTATGTTATATAAGCAGATGTATACTATACTATTCATGGATTACATGATTCATTAAAAGAGAAAACTTCCAAGTATTATTTATTAGAATAATTTTAATATAATGTTATATTTGATAAATAATTAATTATAAATTTAAATTAAAATTATAGATCCTAATTTATTAAAACCCAATGAATCAATTCTTGTATTGATTGAGATAAAGAATAAATTGACTCGGATAATATTTAATTTAAGAAAATTAAAAAAAAAAAGACAAGTTATTTTATATTTAAAAAATCAAAAAAAAAAACAAACAAACCAAATAGTCTTTAAATATAAAAATCGGGTTATATAGATATATTTTTTAGTTTATTATAGGATTCAATTTTTGAGTGATATATTCTAGTTTTATGGGAATTCATTCATTATTTTGTTTAATTATTATGCATCCAAAATAATGATATAAGTTCTATCTATTTACATAAAAATCAATACTTTGTGAGATAAAAAAATAACGTATTTAAAAAATTATTTTTAAATTCTCCAAATTCTAATTTATTATGAATTTACAGTTGTACTGTACTCTATATATATAACTCTAATAAGATTACGAGGATCAGAATGATATTCGGATGCCGCTGATTGATCAGAATTATAAAAAACGGCCCAGATTTAGATCCTCAACCTTAACTTTGACCGGTTTTTATCTGGATTATAAAAGATTCTTTATTTATTAATTTTGAATAAGAAAATAAAAAGCGTAACAATTTGATCACTTATTATTATTTAATGTGTATGTGGATAACGTCGCGTTGTCGTCGTCGTCGTCGTCGATTATTTCTATATCTATAGGTTGTTGATATATGGTAGAATATATAGGTAGGTTTAATGGTGTGGTGTTATGGTCATGATAATCCAAACATTGGTTTCTGTGTGACTTTAAACATCTCTAATTCATCCATTCCCCTTTCTTGACCTCTGGTCAAAGCGAGATCATATCCAGCTGCTCTTACTCTACTTAACACAGGTTTCTTACTATTCCTTCCTTCATTAAATGAAAACATGAAACTATCATGCGTTCGAGTACTTGAACTTGCATTACTCCATACACTCGAAATATACATTCCAAAGATTTCTTCGGTTGCTTTAATCTTCATTAACATGATGGTCTTGGCTATCCCTCCACATCTATTATGTAATGATTGTTGGGAAAATCCATCACGAGAACCTCTCATGATTAAAGTGAAATCATATGGAATGTCGGAACTAGAATATTCTTCATTAACCTCTTTTTCTTTATGATCTATCCAGGTCGCAATGATTGCCACATGTTTTAAGGTGATAAGTTTGGAATCAATGGGTTTTAATCTTGGATTAAATAAATTTGTTTGTCTCTCCGGCATTAAAAAATTCCATAATACATTATCATATAATTCATGATTTAAAAGTCGTTTAAATGGCCAAACTTTTTCACGAAATTGTTCTGGAGTCATTAAACTAAATCTAATAAATGGAATACAAGGTGATAAAGATTTTTGAAATTTATTCCATAATTCTTGATTCCATTCACTAGGATCTTGAGATGTTGTTGTTGTTGAAGAAGAAGAAGAAGATGGTGGTTGTTGTGCAAATCCCCATTTAATTAAATAATTCCAAATATCAATTTCGTGCATGGCCAAACCATCTCGTTGAAGTAAAGCCGTTAATAAATTAATATCGGTATAATAAAAATATTCCGAATCAAAAAGTAATGGAGGATCTGAGCATATTAAACTTAAACAAAAATCTTGAAGAGATTTATAAATTATTTGACTAAATGCGAAATCGAGAACAGTGTAAAACTGTTCATGAATCCACTGAGAACGATTTTCGATTAGATATTTTTGAACTTCTTCAATGAAGTCAGGTAAAATGATTTCATCTGCGGCGGTTAAAAGATTCAAAATGAATGCACTATCTTGATTTTCGATTTCTATAATTCCTGCGTACATATATCTACAAAAAAAAGAAAAAAAGAAAAATAAAAAGAAAGGTGTTAAATAAAAAATTATATTAACAATTAAATAATAAATTATATTAAGTATTAGGATTAGGTATCAGGTATTAGTTAAATATAGTAAATAATGGATTAAAAATATTTACTTTAAAATAATCTCGAAAACATTCGGCGAAACATTAGGTTTAACAAATAACATTTTATCATCTTCGACTCGAACCCATTCTTTTGAAAGAGCTCTTTGAAAATAAGGGGAATGAACTTTTAATATAGTGGAATGAGCTCGAAAACTTTTTACATTAGGTTCTTCGCCAACATTTATTATAAGATCATGACCTTCGGCCGAATCTAATAAATTTAAGTAATTTCGTGAAAATAATTCCCAACTTTTTGATGTTGACATTGCTTTTTTAAGAAATTTTTGATTTTTTGTGATTTTTTTTTTCTGGGGGGCGAGAGGGATATATGTATATATATAAATTTACGATGATTATTTTTTTGATGATGATTATTCTATAGATTATAAAAACAGTAATCCGAGAAAACAATATCGAGAAAAAATAGGAAAAGAGAAAAATATAATAGGTAATCACCTACAATTCTTTTAAAAAAAATAAGAAAATTTTATTCTTTTTTGTTCTAGTAACGAAACCAAAAACGAATAACAAAATTGACTAATATATAAATGTTAATTTTATATGAATGATATGTGTTATTATGTGTTAATAAATTTTTTTTTTTTTTAAAAAAAAAAGAGAAACAAAGAAAAATATATTTGATATAATGATGATCAGTCTGCTTATGTATGTTATGTAACAATAATGTTATTCCTATTGTTGATCTTTTATATAACTAATCCTTATATTCCACAATTTTGACATAATTTTATATAAATAAATAAATATTAACAGCAAATACATACATAGATCTCATAAAAAAAAAAAAACTTTCCTAAATTTAAATAGAAAAAAAAAAGCAAGACCCGATCGCAATGACGCAATGATGCAATGATATGATCTAAATTTGATGAACGAAACGTCAATGCCGGTCAAGATGGAATTTTGAAATGACGGTCACTTTTTTGGTTTTCTTTTTGTAATATCTATTAATCTAAAGTATTACTTCACCTCGAACGGGAAATGATTATTAAATATCATATTAATATTGATTTGTCACCTGCCGGTTAATGAAATTCATAATTCTCAGCTTACATTTTTAATAATTTATAAATGATATCTTGACAGTCAGTTAAAGTTTAAATATTGTATGCCCCTTATTTTTTATATTATATATATATATTTTTTTTATCTATTTTAAATTTATGCTTATCCAAGGGAAATTCACTCCTTTTATTGGATATTTATAATTAAAGTTTGTTTTTGGTTTAACTAATTAGGTTACACGGACGACTAACTCTATAAAGAAATCTGTATACCCGTGAATTCTTACGACGTCAGAGAATATATTTATTTAAATAACTGATTTCATGCAAGACAGCAAAAATATATCTTTCGTAAAAAACACGGACCTGAATTTGTGAAATATAATTTTTTTTTCTAGATAAGATTGAAAAAATTTCTTTTTTTTTGAAACAAACAAGAGAAGATATGTAAGATGATGTGTGGGAGAATTTCTTTCAACTACTAATTATGGTCATACTCTTATCATCTATAACTTTATACATACTTTATATATACTTTATATATACTTTTATATATATTTCATATATACTTAATAAATTATATGTCAGATCTAATAATTCTCCACAAACAATGCATGATTTTTTTTTTTGCTTTGCCGCAGCTAAACGGAGCGCCAATTATGCATAATGATTTAATAATTTATCTATTATTAGTTAGCAGGGTTTAATATGTATATTTAATTTATATACATGTATATAATGGGAAATAATCGTATAATAATTTACAATAATAATAATAATTTATAATTAATAATTTATTAAAAACTAAGAATTCTAAGAAAGCAAGATGGAAAGAAAAACAAGAATCCGAGATAATCATTTTTTTTAAAAAAAATTAAAAATTAATTCATTTTGATCCGTCAATTCCGAATTACACAAATGATAGATATATACAGAGTTCTGGTTTTGTTACTTTGAATGGTAATTTTGAATTCACGTGGGAAATACGGAAATACTTGATAAACAGTTTACTAAGCATTTCATTATCATTATCCTTCATCTTTTTTCATCCCTTTCATTCATCATCATTATTTATTTTCTGTGCATTTTCAAGTATACATATTAATATATATTTTTTTGTAAGTAATAATAAATAACATCATTTTTTGATTAAAACAATAAAGTTTATAATTATATATATATCATATGAAACGCAGTTGACATTATTGGTGTTTAATCGGATAATAGTTACCAAATAAAGTTTCGCATTCTAGTTATTCTATTTATTACCAATATCATATTATTATTCATTTTGTTATTTATATATATATATATCTATTTTATATTTTTATTGTTATAAAAACTCCAACGTTTCTTTTCTTCTATTTGAAAATCTATTTGAAAATTATTTTCGTACAAATTTAGAGAGATACATTTTTCACACAAATTTAGAGAACAAATAAACAAAAAAAAAAAAAATATGGTTCGAATGTTATCCACTTCTCCTCCAACTTTATCACCTACTACTTCTACCCCTAGGTGGCATCAAACTGATAAACGAATATGTTATTCATTCCCTCGTACTAGAGATTTTTCTATTTACGCTTCAGGAGCTTTGGTAAAATTAATTAACTAAATTAATTAATTATTATTGTTGTTATTGTTATTATTATTATTCATTTATCGATCGAAATTATGAGGAATAATCTTATATATATATATCATTAGATATAAAAGGTAGGGAAAGTTTTGAATAAATTAATAATAATAATAATAATAATAATAATAATAATGAAGATATTAAAGACAATAATAATTATGATAAAAAATTTTATAAGAAATGAACGACCAATTAATTCTATCGATAGTTTGCTATAGGGTGGTGGTCATTCATTGATGGGCTCGTGTATTTGGCGATGAATAAAGACGAAAATTTATCTAGCGTCACCGTTCAAGATTGGATTTGTGGAGTTTTAACTACGATTGGAATGATTATGTATGTATGATTTTATATATATTTTTTTATTATTACATTTTTTGATTTGATATTTCATTTTAAATATTTTATTAACATTACCTTTTATCTTTTTTTTTTTTTAAAAAAAAAAAAAAGTGTGAACTCAATAGATAAATCTATTATAACCGACGAAATTTATGCCTTTTCTAGAGCACTTTGGAAAGCTAGAAGAGTTTTATTATTAGGTTATACTCTTTTGGCGGGTGGTTTTATTGGTTCTTTGGTATGTTTACTTTAATTTTTATTAATTAATTCTTCTTTTTATCGTGAATTTATTATATTAATTATTGTTATTATTATTATTATTATTATTTTAGACCGTCTTTTATTTTGATTATATAACAAAAAACACAACTATGGAAAAATTTCATTTTGGTATTGCTATGCTTGTTCAGAATGTTTGTATTTTGATGAGGTAAATTTCATTAATATTATTTTTAATTATTATATTTTATTATTATTTTTAATTATTATACTTTAATTACAACATTTTAATTATGTCNTTTTTTTTTTTTTTTTTTTTTTTTTTTAAAAAAAAAAAAAAGTGTGAACTCAATAGATAAATCTATTATAACCGACGAAATTTATGCCTTTTCTAGAGCACTTTGGAAAGCTAGAAGAGTTTTATTATTAGGTTATACTCTTTTGGCGGGTGGTTTTATTGGTTCTTTGGTATGTTTACTTTAATTTTTATTAATTAATTCTTCTTTTTATCGTGAATTTATTATATTAATTATTGTTATTATTATTATTATTATTATTTTAGACCGTCTTTTATTTTGATTATATAACAAAAAACACAACTATGGAAAAATTTCATTTTGGTATTGCTATGCTTGTTCAGAATGTTTGTATTTTGATGAGGTAAATTTCATTAATATTATTTTTAATTATTATATTTTATTATTATTTTTAATTATTATACTTTAATTACAACATTTTAATTATGTCTCTTTTGATTCTTTATTATTACAGTTCGACCGTTCTATTAATTGGTCAAAGTTCTTCTAATGATCATAAATATGACTATGTTCTTTAACCAAAACACTTCTAACACATTTCACATTCCACGTATCTCTATCTCATATCCCACGTATATGTATCTCTCTCACATTTCGCACATTTCGCACCACATATCCCATATCCCATATCTCACATCTCTCTCACATCACATCCAAATAATCTAATAACCATTTACATCACATCCATCCTCACCACATCATCTATATTAATTACTTTGACAATTCGTACAAATTTATTATTATTGGTACTATACTACTATTATTATTATTCTTTTACTTCTTTGTGTCGATTACTTTTTAATTGTTCAACAAGATTTTACTTTTTTTTACATATAAATTATTTTTTCATTTTACTTTTCTATTTCTATAAACATTTATCTGTACAATTATTTCAATTAATAAACAATAATCCATTGTTTAAATTGAGTTGTTTTTATTTGAAAATAGTTTTAATAAGTAAAGAAATAATAATAATAGCAATAATATCTAAAAAAAAGTAAAGTAATAATAATAGCAATAATATCTAAAGTAATAATATCTAAAGTGTAGTAAAATAAAATAAGAAACATAGAAATTATAGAGTAATTTGATTTATACCCATAATTAACATGTTTTTTTTTACCCTTGATTAATAACTCGTTTATTATTTTACTCTCAGACATTGATATAATCCATATAGAATAATTGTCAGCATCATAAAACATCCATTTAATTTTTTTTTTTTGTTATTTGATTATATTCGATCAAAAGAGGGGATTATAATTTGCAAGTTGTGAATTTTTTTTTTTTTTTTTTTTTAACA